>JAJOOO010000956.1:0-53889 GCA_029582685.1 Solanum piurae
ATTGCAGCACAGATAAAACTTGGTTTATAGCGATTTTCATATGTTTCTTTCAGGAATAGGTATGAGAAGAACTCACCAGCAGGCATACTGCAGGTTCTGCTTCAAGAATTTGAGGTCCTTGCAGCTCATAACACAAATTGGTTCTCCCTAATGTTCCCTTATCAGATTATTATGCATCTACTCTGCATATGTATATAGTTATTTCCGCTAAATAAAAACGACACTATATTTAGATAAACAATGATCTCCTTGTTTCAGTGACTTTTTACTATATGAAGTGAATAATAATCTCTTTGGTTATTATTATTATATCCTTTTTGGTTGTGGACCTACTTTGCTGCTTACAATAGTGTAAGGTAAACTAGCTTTAGTAGTAAACATTGTCCTTATTTTACATGAGATATCTATAATGTAGTTAACACCAGTTTTGTTCCTTATTAGTTCTTCCTCCCTGCAGACACTTGTGGAAACTTAAACTGCGCACTATCACCGGCATAACCTGGATATCCGCCACCATTTCCTCCACCATTACCAAATCCTCCACCAAAGCCACCGCCACTACCACTACCTCCACCATATTGACCACCAAGGCCACTGCCAGATCCTCCACCAAAGCCACCGCCACTACCACTACCTCCACCATATTGACCCCCCTGGCCACTGCCAGATCCTCCACCCATCCCATAGTTACCATTTCCACCACCTGAGCCATAGCCTAAACCACCACCTCCTCCTATGCCTCCACCCATACCTCCGCCTCCACCTCCACCTCCAAACTCTTTTCCATAACCATTGGTTAGTGCTACATTGGCAACCTTAGCCTGAGAAGTTAAAACCGTCCCTTCTCGGATTGCTTCAACTGTTACACGTCCATAAAGCCCAAAACACAACAAAATCAAGAAACTTAGACTCCATACAAAGACCGTGTGCTCTCCCATATCACTTCTCTTATGTTACTCAACAATTTGATTATGACTAAGGAGAACTAACAAAACAAAGAGAAAAATGTGTAATAGTTGTTAGGATAGAAAAGAAAGTAGATGCTGTTGGCTTTTCTTGGTGTCTGTTCTCTTCACTGAGATATAAATATGCAGAAAAGTATGATAAATCTGTGCCTGTTGAGTATGATGGAAGGTGTAGGTAGTCAGGCCAATATGCATGATTCATGATAATTGAAAATTGCATGATGCAGATCAAGACTGCAAATTTCGTGTGGACGAAAAGTGGGGGAAACATGAATCTCTGTCAGTAACAAATGTAGCCATCAACAGTTTTTAGTTCAAGCTTTTACATTTACAAGAATTTCAAAAAGTAGATATTCATATTAACATCATATCATATATTACGAAGGAGTGTGGTTCACAATAGCAGAACAGACTCGTCAACTTAAAATCTTGAATCTATCTCTTATGATCAATTGGGGCTTCAAACAAGTTGGCTCAATAAGCTAGGCCATAAATCAATGTTGTCATATCTACTTGCCATTGAACACCTCACTGTCTTCTGAGGTTCCTACTCCATATCAGTTGAATCACCTCAGTAGACATGGAAGTGTTACCATTTAGAAGTCGAAAACATAAAAGTTCTTCTGAAACAAACTGGTAACTTTAGCTTGTCAACTGCTACAAAGTGTATGGTTGCTGGTGTCACCAAGAAGAGGTCCAAGACTAAGGTGGGCTTGTTTGGTGAATAATACTGATTCTTAACCCTGCCACTTCTCTTTTTCCCCTAAAATAACGACGACATATCCTGTATAATCCTGCAAATGGAGTTTGCGGAGGATGGGGTGTACCCAGACCTTATCATGAGGAGAATGTTGCAAATATAAATAAGTAAAGTAGACTCTCTCTAACAACTTAAACTTTTAAATAATATAATCACACACTTCCATAACACTCATTAAATACGAAAAAGTTTAATATCTAAATCGTGATGATGGTGATGAGAGGGAGTTTATCTTTGTTGATTTAGTTGATTAAGTAGGTAATTGGCTTTTATCATTCTCCCACATCTCCTCTGTCCTTAATCGAGATATTATTACATATCTTCGTTTGTTAAAAGCTTGATCAACGAGAAAAAGTGTTAATTTTAAAACTCTTAAAAGATACATGCACTTGGAACTAAAATTCAAATTCCGAATTTTATGGTCAATCTTTTTCTAAATCATATTTTAGAAAATCTATTAAAGACTGTTAGCTCACAGCCATTCAGTGTAATTTTACAGGTTGAGTCTGAGGATTGGAAAAAGTGAATATACGCAAATTTTACTCCCACTTCAAATAGGTATATAGACTCTTTTCGAAAGATCCTCGACTGATAGCTCATGAGGACTAATCAAGGTTTTGCTTGGCAGCTGTCACTATTTTAAGGTTGAAATTAAGAGTGATTATTATAACATGAAAATGATATATGTAGGGCCAATAATAATCCAGAGGATTGAGGCTGTACTTAGCAGTTCACCAATTGTTATCAATCTCATTAATGCTGTCATTTAGTACTTATTTGATTATTTATGGAGTACAAAAATAAGCTAATTATAAAATAGTCGGCCATCTTCAAAATTTAGAAATAAAAAAAAAACATATTTACTGAAGCTTACCTTTAAGTTCTACGGAAAAACATGATCTTACATATGAGAATTGGAGTGTTCATCGGATGTTTCGGTTCATTTTTTGTACTTAGTGATTAGTATGAGATGCGAGCTTCCATTTCATCCCTCGTTGAATCTACCTATTTTATTAGATTGTTGATCCCAAATACTTGAAACTTTCTTTCTCAGAAATGACTTGTGTATTAATCCTTACTTCCACATCTGTCACATAAGTTACGTCACTAAACTTTGCACTCAGAATATTTTGTCTTAGTCATGCTTAACCTGAACCCTTTAAACTTTAAAGGTCTTTCTTAGACCTATTCAACCCTAAACACTTTTAAACTCCAAATATTATGTCTTGTATAAATTATTAGGAGTAATTAGAATAACTAAAATTTCGAATTTATAAATCTTTCCATCATTATTGCCCCAACACTAAGGGTTCAGTGCACCAAGTTGATAAAGTGACTAATACAAGATGGTGATTTACACTGGAAACCACATGAATGTACGTTCATAAAATTAAATCTACAACAATTATTTGACATGATTATACTTTTGTAATAAAAATTATACAAAATCCCCATTAGTTGTTTGGTCAATCACCAATCAATCATCTTAGCTAATTAAATTCATGGTCCATTAATCATCTTCATAAAAACACCGTAATAGAAAGAAATATTTATTTTTTCAGTAACACCACAATTATTAGTGGTAGACTTGTAGGCCCCATTCCAGCTAATTTCCATAAGATACAGACTACAAATAAGTGGTTATCTTGTCAAATCACTTTCAAAAATATTATAATAATAATACTAGATTTGTTTTAGTTCATGTGACATTATTTAATTTGACATAAAATATTTTTAAACAAATTAAACTTATAATTTCAAACAATCTAAGCATTTATGTAATTATAAATTATTTATTAAAGACGAAAAGAATTCTAAAAAAAATTACATAAATTATTTTTTATTATAAAAATATAACAACTTATAACGGATTAAAAAAATATTACATAAATTAAACAAGAAAATATCACTTTCACTAAAAATATCATGGAATTTAGAGTCAATTTTGTGCGCCGAATTAATACTATGGTGATCAAAGCATATTCCATGAACCAATAATCATAGAAATTAGCTAAAAATAATCTTACTGCTTTTTTCAGCACCTAAATTATTTCGATTATTAGTGGTTTTTCCATTAAAGCCAAGTGAGTTATTAATAATTTTATCCAAAAATTAAATAGACACTGAATTTGCTTTAAAAGTAGGTCAAACGTTTTTTTCTTTTTCTAATTTTAAGTACTTTTGTTGTTGTAATTAGGTGTTATCTGATACTCCTCAGTCCTTGGTCCACTTTTAATTATCATGATTTCCTTTTTTAGAGTCAAACTATAAACTTTGACTAATATTTTACGATATTTTTTCATCATATTGATATGCAAGAAATAGCAATTTATAGTACTTTATGTATAGTTTTTGAATATCTATTTTTTTTGTTTAAAATATCGAATTAATTTAATCTAATTTAACTTTAAAAATTACTTAAATTGACTTTCAAAAAGTGCAACATGACAAATAAAAGTGGACGGAGATAATAATAAACATACAAAGTATTAAGTATACAATAGGTCAACATTACATGAAAATAATTAAAAGGAAAGATATATTTTTTGTAAAAAAGTAATCAATGCCTTAAAAAAATCTCCATAACTCTAGATTAAATTCATATACTAGTCGAATGGTGATATTAAGTAATACTGCTTGCTTGCGCAAAATATAATGTATGTTATAGGCATCCATGTAATGGGGTCCAAACATAGTCGTCTCATGGTAAATTAGGTATTACAAAAAAGTTTGATTCTAAGTAAAAGGGGTGAAATTCACAAGTAGTCATTTTCAAGATGTCTTTTTAAGGAATAATCGAAATTTATAAAGTCTTCAAATTTAGTCGTCCCAAAATCAACTTTTGACAAAATTATTGATCTGGAATTAGGTTATGTCAAAGTTCAACACTTTAACTCTACATTTCAAGTTTAAAGTTTGAATGAAATTCAAATTCAGATCTTAAATTTGTCAAAATTAACTAAATATTCAAAATATCTATTTTTTTTTAATAAGTTAAACAGATTTAATGGTGTATGAAATGATATGATTTGAGGGGTAAAGAGAAAATAATATCTCTGGGCATTAATGTTGCTGGATACTGATGATAATAATAATTATGGGTAATTATGTTGTTTAGCATTAGAAGCATAAAAGGCAATTGATCATGGGCTTATAGTACTAAAACAATTACTTTGTCTATATTGCCACTAGACAAAAATCTCAACTTGGACCATCCAATCTGATATTTTAATGTGAAAACACAAACAAAAGAGGCCAATATTTATGCCTTTTTCCTTAAATTAATATGGAATTTGTTAATAAGCATTATCACATAACTTATCTATCTTTTCCTTTCTCTTTTGAGGTGATACTTTGTGGGCGCCAATACCAAAATTTCTTCTCTTCTTTCTTTTATAAAAATCACAATTAAAATAGGGAGAATGCGAAAGGCAATTATTAGTAGGAGAGCAAAGAAGTTGAGGATTAGGATAGACAGTTACTAGTTAGTCCAACGTTTACTCTTTTTCAGTGGTAAAATAGAGTTTTAGTTTGAAGCATCTATTTGTTTTTTTACTGGTAGTATTATTATTGTGCTAGGGAGATTGGTCCGGGATAAAAAAAGTCTTGGATCAACTTGAAGTGATCAAGATTAATTAAAAAAACAAAAAGATATCCGTCACCACGTGAGATAGTCAAAATGGTTACTGATAACTTTGTCAATATATTAAAACTGTTAAAAAAAAAATCATTTTACAACTATATACTTTCTTGGAATAAGAAATCTTAAGAATGACTTGATTTTAGTCTTTCAGGCGATGAGCACTTACTATTCTGGAACACTTGCTATCTCTCCTCTAAAACCTTTGCGCATTTTCTAATAGCGCGAATGCACTTGATTTTATTAGTATTAGTATTGTTGTTTCGTGTACTTTGATTATCTTTATTATTTTTGTTGTCAGTACTTGCATATCTTTCAAATTGTTCTAAAAAAAATAATCTTGAATCGAGGGTCTATCGGAAATGACTCATCGCCCAACAAAAATAGTTGTTGAGAAAAGTAACTGTTTTTATTTTTTTGCTTTTTCAGTCATTCTCATTCGATCAGAAAAAATATATTTTGCTAATTTTTCAGTTGGAAATAAAAGCTTTTGTTTCATCCAATCAGAGATTCAAATAATGCTAGGTATCCATTAAATTCAACTGTAGTAAGAATTTCATACTTTCCGTTCCTATGTTTCAAATAAATTATAAAAGATTCATTCGTATGGAAAGTGATGTGTAAAGATCATAGATATGCGGCGTATTACTAACCTTTTTTTGGATTATCTCTAATCTCCTTTATTCTGCAAATAACCCACTCACAAATAATTATATTCCCAGAACCAACAAAAACTACTTTGGGCCCTAGACGTTCAGCACAAAATTAATCGAGACTTAAATATAGATATCAAACGTCAAATGCCTGATTATCAATTTACAAGCATCATACTTGCTCATGGTTATGTATATCTAATCTTCTCTCAATCAAAGTTGTGCTCACGAGTCATGCTAATCTTCTTTACATCATTATAATTTCATCAAATGTTCCTGAAAGCGCGATTCTCCTCGTAAATTTGGGGGGACATGTTTTATAGTTTCACACTTCACGAATGGAGAAATCAACTTAAAATTTCCATACCAAATAAACTGGTTAAAACAGAAAAGACAGCCCTTAATTTCTCCATTGCTAGAAACATCGTCACGCAGCTTCAAAAAATGTAGTACACAGGATTCTTATCCTAATTATCCCAAGTGTACATCACTTCCCATCATACAAAGAAACAGTATAGAGATGTCAATATCTTAGTACAAGTACTGTTTTTTTCTCCAAATCAGTTTGTGCACACCTCGACTAATTCCACGGGATATCTACAAAGCCTAAGCCTAAGATACCAGAGATAGGAAGAAATCATGTAGGGTACTTTAAAACTACACCTTTCAATTCTGAGACTTTCAGGCACTTGGTTTTCCTCTGTTCTAGATAACCTTTCAATAATGATTTATAATACGCAACAGAGAAAAGGCCAATATTCTGTATTCTAGTACAAAGGTAAATAGCTACTACACACACGAGTGGATAGACAGCGCGTACAATCTTACCTTCCACTTGATGACTATGCATCAGACATACAGTACAAAACAATATTGTTATCCCAAATTGATAGAAAAAAGATTCTCCTAAAAGCTGCATCATTTGATTGAGATTTAAACAGTTGAATCTTTTTCACAAGATTCAATTATGTCAAACAAGTGGGTCCTAAAACATAGAAATTTTGAACCCAAGGAATTAATCAATTATATACTAAAATAAAACACTCCTTGGCTACTCTATAAATAAGCCCCCAATGTGTGCCCCTCAATGAACCATTATCACCTTTCAGCATTACATATCATAGTCAGTTAGAGCCTATCACTCAAAACTCTAGCCCATCTCCACCAAAGGAGAAAAAAAAGCTCTTTCTTTTCACTAGAGAACTAACTTTCACCTTCTGGTTCACTGACATTAACTCACAGAAAAATGGAAAGACTCGGGATCGTGTTTCTTTCTACACTAGTGCTAGTGTTGTTTCATGTGTTTGTTGATGCAAGCCAGAACCAAAAGAAGACTTACATAATTCACATGGACAAGTTCAACATGCCTGCTGATTTTGATGATCATACTCAGTGGTATGACTCATCGTTGAAGTCAGTATCCAAGAGTGCCAATGTGCTTTACACCTACAACAGTGTCATCCATGGCTACTCAACACAGCTAACAGCTGATGAAGCCAAAGCAATTGAACAGCAACCGGGAATTCTCTCAGTCCACGAGGAAGTGATATACGAGCTTCACACCACTCGATCCCCTACGTTTCTGGGACTTGAAGGACACGAAAGCAGATCATTCTTTCCTCAGACTGAAGCAAGGAGTGAGGTCATTATTGGTGTGCTGGACACAGGTGTTTGGCCTGAATCAAAAAGTTTTGATGACACTGGACTAGGTACGGTCCCTGCGAGCTGGAAGGGCAAGTGTCAAACTGGCAAGAACTTCAACGCATCAAGCTGTAATCGGAAACTCATTGGTGCGAGGTTTTTCTCACAAGGTTATGAAGCAGCTTTTGGGGCAATCGATGAGACCATCGAATCCAAGTCACCAAGGGACGATGAAGGCCATGGCACACACACTGCAACTACAGCAGCTGGCTCGGTTGTAACCGGAGCTAGCCTCTTGGGTTATGCCACTGGTACAGCACGTGGGATGGCTTCACACGCAAGAGTGGCTGCATACAAGGTATGTTGGACCGGAGGATGTTTTAGCAGCGACATACTGGCAGGGATGGACCAGGCTGTCATAGATGGTGTAAATGTGCTATCACTGTCCCTTGGTGGCACAATTTCTGATTATCATAGGGACATAGTTGCAATTGGAGCATTTTCTGCAGTTTCTCAAGGAATCTTTGTCTCATGCTCAGCGGGGAATGGCGGTCCAAGCTCTGGGACCCTATCCAACGTTGCACCATGGATAACTACTGTAGGTGCAGGAACCATGGACCGTGAATTTCCAGCATACATTGGCATTGGAAATGGGGAAAAACTCAATGGAGTATCACTTTACAGTGGAAAGGCATTGCCTAGTTCTGTGATGCCACTGGTGTATGCTGGAAATGTCAGCCAATCATCTAACGGAAATTTATGCACCAGTGGTAGTCTAATTCCAGAAAAAGTTGCTGGAAAAATTGTCGTATGTGACCGGGGGATGAACGCAAGGGCACAAAAGGGTTTGGTTGTGAAGGATGCTGGTGGAATAGGGATGATTCTAGCAAACACAGACACTTATGGAGATGAGTTGGTTGCTGATGCACACCTCATACCTACAGCTGCAGTTGGTCAAACTGCTGGCAACTTGATCAAGCAGTACATAGCTTCTAACAGTAATCCAACTGCCACAATTGCATTTGGAGGTACCAAGTTGGGTGTTCAACCATCGCCAGTTGTTGCAGCTTTTAGTTCCAGAGGGCCAAACCCAATAACACCAGATATACTCAAACCCGATTTGATAGCACCAGGTGTCAATATTCTTGCTGGTTGGACAGGGAAAGTTGGACCAACTGGCTTGCAAGAAGACACCAGGAATGTAGGCTTCAACATCATCTCTGGAACTTCCATGTCATGTCCCCATGTAAGTGGGCTAGCAGCACTACTTAAAGCTGCCCATCCAGAATGGAGTCCAGCAGCTATAAGGTCAGCACTGATGACTACAAGTTATAGCACATACAAGAACGGAAAAACAATTGAGGATGTTGCAACAGGGATGTCATCTACACCATTTGATTATGGTGCTGGACATGTGAATCCGACAGCAGCTGTCAATCCTGGTTTAGTGTATGATCTAACAGTTGATGACTATCTAAACTTCCTCTGTGCCTTGGACTACAGCCCGAGTATGATCAAGGTCATTGCAAAGAGAGATATCTCCTGTGACAAAAATAAGGAGTACAGAGTTGCTGATCTTAATTACCCATCTTTTTCCATTCCTTTGGAAACGGCCTGGGGTGAACATGCAGATAGTAGTACACCCACCGTGACCAGATACACAAGGACTCTAACAAATGTGGGAAACCCAGCTGCATACAAGGCCTCGGTCTCTTCTGAAACACAGGAAGTGAAGATTCTGGTTGAGCCACAAACACTTACTTTCAGCCGAAAGAACGAAAAGAAAACCTACACTGTGACATTCACTGCTAGTTCCAAACCATCAGGCACAACTAGCTTTGCTCGACTGGAGTGGTCAGATGGACAACACGTTGTTGCTAGCCCAATTGCTTTCAGCTGGACATGATTCTGCTAGTTCTAAGTCACTCACCACAAATGTACAAGTGCTAATAGTCCTTTTTAAATAATTACTAGTGTGCAGCAGTTACTCCTCTAATATTTCACCAACTGAACAAGTATCCCTGACCTATAATTAAGAAGCCTAGGCAATTCTAGGCAAGGAAATGTTGGTTGATTTGCCCAGTAAAAGGCTGGTGCTGTATTTGCCAGATATAATTATGTACTGAACCACACAATACAGGTGGATATAATTTGGCGTTATTTCTTGTCTCAGTCATTGACTATATCTTTTTTTTAATGGTGGTTTCCGGGTCAGCTTGATTATGCCTCAACTTGCAATTGAATATCCCTTGAACTGATGACACATCCATGGGATTACATTGGGTATGTTGTTGATGTGCGACAAACATAATCAAGATGGTAAAATAAGTTCTTTTAGTCAGTGAGAGGGTAAACTAGGTTTTATCTTCCAATGACTATCAAAGGCGAATAAATTATCTTGTATAAAGTTAAATAGAAATAAGGATGACATCATTCCATAATTAACGGCAAATGAGATTTAATATATTCTAGTTTATACCTAAGACGTAAGGAGGTTTAAGCATGGTGTAACAATGAAAGATGAAATATTCAGCCAGGCTTAGAGGGAAGATATAAACCTCGATGCAGTTACTCCAGGTTTCCAGAGAATGAATTTTCACAACAATCATGCTTAGTGTTCCTACTCCCCCTAATTTTCTCAAATCAGCTTTCGAGTTCTTGCTGCTATTAGGCATTCAGAGCTTCAAGTGGATGCTCTCAGGCATTTTGCAACCTGTTATTCGAGCATGAAATATTCTAGCTCCACGCTCCTATTATGTAATTTCGACTTTGCATGTTCTTATACATTAACAGAATGATTTTGTTCAAACTATAGAGGGTTCAGAACCACTGCCCCCACCCTTTTTATTGTGGTGGGTGGAAGGAGCAATTTGGGTTCTAGGAAGGACAAAGAAGTTTTTATGGATTTGTAAAGTAAAAAATTTCATGTACTTAATAACTGTAGAGAGTAGTTATCTTCAAAAATAGTAAATAAAACGTCAAATGTCAAAACACCTACACTCCCTCTCCTCTTTGGTTTTTTTTTCTTGGAAATAGCATTTATGCAGACAGCACTGGGTATGTTGGTGTAGTAATAGCATCTATGCATTGATCCACAAAAATCATCCCAATTCCTAAAAATATAAGCAGCATGCCAGCATAATAATATCTCAAAATCAAAGATAGTGAAAATACTACCAAACTCGTTACAAAATGAATACACAACAAGAAAAGAAGAGGATCCTAGGAGGCTTTTTCATCTGATGCCACATTATCAGTGCTCCAATAATTTCATTCTGATTCGCTCATAGACTGACAAACAGGAAGGTAATACGTATCTAATTGCCAGTACTTCTGTTTAACACCCTCCCACACAGATTCACCTAAACAATCCTTCACTGGTAATGGTATCAGCTGTGTAGAATATCCCAAGCTCTCAAGTTCTAGAGAGACTAGCTGACAGTATACGATATGAAAGAAGGGGTTACCTCCACATAGACCATTAAAAAATGAATATATACCACCCGACTTCAATAATCTAGGAAGATGTTGATGAAATTCCCGCATATCTTCATAATATTCCCCGTAAGTATCAAAAAATATTCCTGCAGAACACAGGAGATACACATTAAGAGAAAATCACAAAGATGAAAAAAGAAGACAACAGATAGAATCTAAACTTTAATCTAACAAAAGAGAACTGAGCTTAAATAGTTAACTGACATGTTCATTTATTACAACATTGGATATGTAAAACTTTTTGCTTCACCAAGTTATAGAAGTAGGCCAACTTGACACTCATGCCTCTTATTATTTGTGTTATTGCTTTTGCTAGCAAGCGGAGTTATAAAAAGCATTGTATGTTGTTTTGTGAGGCATTTATGTCATTGGAACAGCAAGAATCAGCATATGAAATCAATAGCTAGTAGCTCAAAAGAAAATTGCTCCCTCGTGAAGATTAAAAAACACTTCCTACACAGTTTTTTAGAGAGAAATGAATTTTATGTTACAGCAGTGCCTGTACACATACAGTAAAACAAAAAATCGTGCATAGTGCATACATTTTTTGAAGAAAATGTATTAACAACCACCAGTACAAACTTAAGAATAATGTATGATCATAATATTCATGACAACAACAATCATGCACCAACTATCGACTTGGGATATTGAGCAGTAAACTGAAGGGAGAAAAAGAGGAACTTCTACTTCAAACTGATATATTTTCCTGAAAGGTTTTCAAGTTTTCATCGCTGAACTAAGTGCAATGAAACCTTGAAGTAGTATATTCTCATATTGTCCTTCATAGTTCATAGGCATGATGAGAGAGAGTGTTTTCTAAACTTACCAGAAGTGAAAATGTATAGGGAAGAATCTCATGATTAAAACAAGCAATGCACTAACAAGAAACCAAAAATCAGAAGTGTATTACCAGCATAAAGGGTTTTTTCTTCTTTTGGAAATAGAAAGGGAAGAAGTGGAAGTTTACCGTCATAGCATTCAAGTTTAGAAATGACATCTTGCCACCGACCAAATATGATTTTCACATTCTCCTTCTCACCCCAACCTGTGCACATCATACGATCATAGACCTCTGGATGAGCTTCAATAATAGTGTGTGATAAAGGTGCATATTGTTGTATGGCGGTATCTACAAGGCCCATCCCAAATCCAATGTTCAGTATGTGACCACCATTTGAGCAGACAGCTTTCGCATGAGCTTCCATCAATGGCTTCTCCCAAGCCATCATAATAGCCTTACTATCAGAGTCCATAATTTTATCTTCACTAAAAGTAACTCTATCATCTAAATAGTCCCCATCTGAGTTCCCCTTAGCATTGTCCTTCCTTGCAATTGTTCCAAGGATTAATTCTGCTTGGATTGCTATATATTGAATAATAAACATGTTTGATCAGTAATATTAAGCAAAACAACCTCAAACTTTTAGTTGAACTACACACTGTATAAAGAAGATTAACGGCTTCAGTGGCCCTTTCTGATACTGGTTTTTTACTCTGCAAAATTTCAAATTTTAATATAATGTTGACTCTCAGGCATATTGGGGAACAAGACAAACAATAATTACAATAACATAATTAAAAAATTAATGAAAAATAACAATTCACTTTTAATTATTATTTTCTGCATGATATACGAATCAGTCCTTCTGTCCCAAGTTATATAACACTTTTCCATTTATGATGTTCCAATATGTTTAACACCATTCCACTGATAACATTCTTCATCAAACAATTTTTTCAACCATTACTTAACTATATTCTTCCGCTAGTACATATTTCCACTATGCTTAAAACTAGAGGAATTATACAACTAAATAAGATAGACTAACAGGTTGGTTCATTCCTTATTAGTACATGAATTATCATGCATTGAATGACAACAAAGGGATTATTATGCAGGAAATGTGATACCAAAACAAGTCCTCTTACATTAAGAGTATCTTTGCAATGTTAGTCATCTTATCCAGCTACTTCTTCAGATGCACATATTATTATTCCACATCCTATCTGGAATAATACATAATTTTTCTCAAAAGTCATGTTGTTATTACGTATGTGGAGTTTCATATAGAAAGTCAGACATTGTATGAGCAACGCAGAGTTATATTATTAATTCGCAGTTGTATTATCAGAAAACTAGACTTTGCATTAGTAATACAGCAGTTACGCTACGAATATATTTCCCTATACCTCAAACCAAACACAAGTCCTATAGAACTACACTCTGTTTGGATGGTTGTTACATATAGTTTCAAAATGATCGCATTATATATTTATATTGTATTGTGTAGTATTTGCATAGATCGTATGGATTTCAGTTTTGTTATATAACGTCAGGCATCAACAATTTGAAGAAATATATAACAAAAAATTAAAATGAAGCATAAAATGTATTCAATAGCCAATAGCTAACTCATAAGAAAGAGGATGCGTGGATTAAAAGTAAGCACCGGTATTGAGAAGAACTTCAAAGGCCTCTTGATGACCAGCGTCCATGGCGAAGTCGCCGGCGGAGACATTGGAAGGGGACAGGGCATTCCATGGGGCACCAGCATCGAGGAGAGCCTTTACGACCTCGGCATGGCCGTGCTTGGCGGCGTGCATCATCGGAGTTAGTCCGTCTTTGTCAAAGAAGGTAACATCGGCGCCGGAATCAATCAGAGATTTAATACTGCTGATTTCACCTTTCCGAGCTGCTTCACAGAGTGCTTCGCCGTCAGCCATTTCTTAGCAGAGCAAAAACGGTGTTAATAGTTGCGGTGATTTTCTGCCTTTGGACTTTGAAGTGACTGAGGGTTTTAGGACATATTGCCCTTTCGATCCTCCAGGTATAGATAAATTCTGATTGCTTTTGAATTGTAATATTACTATTTAAGTATTTGATTTAATTAGGGGTTCATTTTTATGTATTATCGATTCGATTTATTGATTTTCAATTTTTAAATATTCTAAATCAATAATTAAATCAACAAGATATGTTTTATCGGTTTTGAATCTTAACCGTTCAGTTTTCGATTTAACAAATAGAAAAATGCTTATAAAATAAATATATGACTTCTCTAATAATTTTACTCGACAAGATAATAATGTAATTTTACAAAGGCTCATAAAGTAGAAACAATAATAATAATTAATATGAAGAGAACTATACCTAAAGAGAAATTAAGAGAAATATGATTCTTACTTCACGTTTCGAAGTTTTATATGATGTGAAGTTGTGAACTCAAAAGTCACGGTGAAAATGAGAATTGAAGGCTAACGGGCAAAGGTAGGGACTAGTAAGGTATTGAGATTAATATTTATGTAGGAGTAAAATAGTAAATTATTATAGTCTTAATGGATTATTGAGTATCGGTTACCCAATATTAAAAACCAAAATCAAACTGATAACCTGATATATCTTTTTATAAAACCATTAAAATCTCATTAACCGAATAACCCAATAGCATTTATTTTTTTCAATTTATTGGTTGATTCGATTTTTGCACATTCCTATTTAACGCAAAAGGGCCAAAAATACTCTTAGTGAAAAGGTTTTAAAATGCCCCTCATTCATCTATTGGGTTAAAAAACACCCTTCAGTTCATTTTTTTGGCTCACTTTAAAGCTTACAACTAAGATCTCTTTTATTATAATTATATTATTTATTATGTAACATCGATAAGATTTAAAGGACTGCGTATAAGGACGGGGTCATGTAAGGCCGAGGAGATTCATTCGACAGAAAATTATACTAGTACTATTTATACGTAGTTAAAATTATTTTTAGATGTAGATGTTAAATCCTCATGTGTTTATTTTTTCATATTTTGAAACTCCTTAGTGAAAATTTTGAGTTCATCACTAGCTACACAATCACAAGATTGGAAAAAAAATCTCTTTATTTTTCATCACTCCCTACCTAATTAAACTAAGACACTTAAATCGGGACGACAGAATTCACTCAACTGAAAGGTTGAGGCCACGCTCAGGATCAACTAGGGACAGACAGAGTCAATTGCTTCATAGTGAAACCAGACAAGGACTGCATTAGGATTAAGGCGCACTAGTAAAAACGCTTGCTTTTTTGAAGAACAGGCCGCGGAAGCCAGAGAATTTTCCGGCAGATCTGCATTGTAAATGTGTCTGTGGCTTTTTCTTCTTGGACCATCTGAGCGAAAATTGCAACAACATGGCCCGTGAAATTGATAAAAACGTGTTGACAGGCGTGTCCAGTAACGGAATGACTTTTGAATAATTCTAGAAAAAATCTCCCAATATCTCCACAAACTTTAACCTTGGCCACAATTTAAACGTTGACATTCACTTCCATGGATAATATTCTTCAAATGTAAAAGTTGGTGCGGCCTTTTGAGGTGTCTGCTACATTCTGTGGTACAGTTTTTGTGATTTGACGGGACTTTGTTAGTGATTATAAATATGTATAGGAAAAATGACAAGTTGGCTCCAAATTAAAGTCTTCCAATAAATCACTACATAGCTATAAGTTCAACAGTATCCAAAACAAGCAACGTACTGAAATCTTTTAGTAGCCATGATGATGGTTCATAGAATATTGCTCTTTTTTTTATTTAGAGTTTCTTTTGCTTCCACTGAGGAAGCAATAGGCCTCCTCAAATGGAAAGCAACTATCGAAAACCAGAATACTTCCTTATTTGTTTCTTGGACAATAAGTTCTGGTGATGTCAAGAATTCTTCCAGCCATGGAGAAGCAAATCCCAGGGGCTGGTATGGAGTTAAATGTTTTAATGGTCGGGTAAATATGTTGAATATTAAAAATGCTGGTGTCGTTGGTACACTCCGTGATTTTCCATTTTCATCTCTCTCTTATCTTGAATATGTTGATCTTAGCTTCAACCAGCTCTCTGGCATCATCCCCACTGCAATAGGAAAGCTCACTAATCTTGTCTATCTTGACTTGGGGTATAATCAGTTTTCAGGCACAATCCCACCACAAATCGGCTACCTAACAAAGCTTGAGACCCTCCGCATCGTTAACAATCATTTAAATGGTTCCATTCCAGGAGAGTTGGGGAATTTGCAAAATCTCACCAGACTTGCTTTATACGATAATCAACTTACTGGTTCTATTCCTGCTTCATTTGGAAATTTGAGAAACTTGCATATTCTGAATATACGTGCCAACAAACTTTCTGGTTCCATCCCTAAAGAGCTTGCATATTTGGATAACTTGGTAGTGATGATAATGAGTAAAAATGAGTTTTCAGGTCATTTGCCAGAGAAGCTTTGCCAAGGTGGTAAACTTAAGAATTTTACAGTGAACAGTAACAAACTTTCAGGGCCAATACCAAGAAGCTTCAGCAAGTGCTCGAGTTTTAAAAGGGTTCGCTTTGATAACAACAGCTTCACTGGGAATTTATCTGAAGCTTTTGGTATCTACACGGAGCTTCAGTTCATCGATTTGAGCGACAATGATTTCCATGGTGAACTCAGCAGCAACTGGGGGAAATGTAAGAATTTAACTAATCTGCAGGTGGCTAGAAATAACATTAGTGGTAGCATACCACCAGAGATCGGAAACATCAAAGGGCTTCAACGACTTGATCTTTCATCCAATCATTTGGTTGGGCAGATACCTATGGAATTTGGAAAATTGACCTCTCTTGTTAATCTTTTTTTGCAAAACAACCACATTTCTGGAAATATACCTAAGGAACTTGGGTCACTAACAAAATTACTGTCCCTTGATCTATCAAACAATAGATTGAACGGGTCGATCCCAACATTTATAGGAGATTACATGAACATGTTTCTCTTGAACCTAAGCAACAACAAGTTTAGCCAAAAAATTCCAAAGGAGATAGGAAGGATAGCTCATCTTACTGCACTTGATTTGAGTCATAATCTTCTTGATGGAGAAATACCCCCTCAGTTAGCCAGTTTGCTGGACTTGGCAAACTTGAATCTTTCCCACAATAGCCTCTCTGGCCGCATTCCTGAAGAATTTGAAAGTTTGACTGGTCTGCAGGATGTTGTATTGTCATACAATGAGTTGGAAGGTCCAATACCAAATAATAAAGCTTTTACAAATGCCTCATTGGAAGGTAATAAAGGTCTTTGCGGTAATGTAACAGGATTTGTGCAATGCAAAATGCCCTCTTCTATGGTGAAGAAGCAATCAATGGCAAAGGGACGTAAACTCATTCTCATCACTCTACTTCCTGTATTGGGAGCACTGGTACTATGTGCTTTCGTTAGCCTTCTCCTTATGCGTGTTAAAAGAAAGAGAGTACTTAGAGACGTTGATAGAGGAGATGATGGTTTGCTTTCGATATCAATGTTAGAAGGAAAGGTATTGTATAGGGATATCATAAATGCCACAGAGGAGTTTGATGCAACATTTTGCATCGGGAAAGGAGGGCATGGAAGCGTTTACAAGGTAAATCTTCCATCATTAGGGAATATAGCTATAAAGAGACTTCATTCTTCATTTGAGAATTCATATCACAATAGCTTCATGAATGAAGTAAGGGCATTGATAGGGATTAAGCACCGGAACATTGTGAACCTCTACGGCTATTGTTCGAATGCACAACACTCGTTCTTGGTTTATGAGTAAGCAGAGAGGGGGAGTTTGTCTAGTATATTGAGCAACAAAGTTGAGTCCAGAAAATTGGATTGGCTAAAGAGGGTGAATATTATCAAAGGAGTTGCTTTTGCTTTATCTTACATGCACCATGATTGCTCCCCACCGATTGTCCATAGAGACATATCAAGCAGTAATGTTTTGCTTGATTCCAAGTATGAAGCTCGTGTCTCTGATTTTGGCATTGCTAAGATTCTCAAGCCAGACTCATCCAATTGCACTGCGTTGGCAGGAACATATGGCTATGTTGCACCAGGTTAGGTCTAACTTTACATTTCCTCTTTTTTTTCAAACTTTATGAACTATAGCCAAAGACTCCATTCTGTTTTTATTTCATTTACACATTTGAATCGTTACCCTCTTTAGTTTAATTTGTTCGTCTTACTTTCATTTTTAGTATGTTTAAAAAAAGATCTCTCTTTCCTAATGCAACTCTGGAGTTTCAACATATCATATAGCATGTTTAAGACCGTGAGATTAAAGAACATTTGGTTACAATACATATCTTTAGTTTAAAATCACAAGATTTAAAAGTCTTCTTTTACTTCTTAAATTTTGTGGCAAGTCAAACTAAGACATACAAATTGAACTTAGGGAGTAATACTTTTTCGTAAATTCTGTTGCTTCAGAGCTTGCATATACAATGAAGGTTACACAAATGTGTGATGTCTATAGCTTTGGAGTATTAGCATTGGAGATAATCAAAGGAAAGCATCTTGGGGAATACATTACTGTGCTAGCAAATTCATCGACTAGAGATGACGTACTGCAGCTTAGCGATTTGCTAGATGAACGCCTTCCATATCCTGAAGAGAGAGTAAAAGAGGTTTTGTTTTTTATCATCAAGCTAGCAAGCTCTTGTTTGCTTGAAACTCCAAAATCAAGGCCAACAATGTACTTCATCTCTCATAGGTTATCATCAATAGATACACATCCACCTATTTATGGAAGGCGATATGAATAACCTTTGACACCAAGTGGTTGTGAAGTTCCACAAAATGTTATTACTGGGACTAGTATTGTTGTTTTAAATCTTAGGGTGCTTAACTGGTTTATTGTACTAGAGTGTATGCAGTGTAATGTTGAAGGTAATTATCTAATTTACATAGTATTTTGCCATGAATTCTTCATTTCCGTTATTTCTTTCTCTATACTAATTTGGACTATTTTTCTATTGGAAATAGTCTTTCTATCTAGCTCGGAATAGGATCTTGAAGTGAGTGACGTTGTGCAGAATGATGTTGAGATCATCTATCTTGATATCTGCACTTTTTCAACTGTAACAAAAATATGAACTCTGTTTAAAATTATTGGTATAATATACCACAAATTTAATAAATTACAGTTTCAAATAAAATAACAAAAATGAATAGAAAAATATATCCTTACCGAGGGGCGGATATCTCGCTATTTTTAAGGAGATTCAAGTTCACTGCAATATAATCTACACTGATCCAGCAGTATCACTCTTGACTTATCCCCTCCAGGATATAACAACCCTACAACGTCGTACAATTCAAGCAACTCCGGATTAGTTGAAGAGTCCAAAGCTCTACAAAAATAATGTTTTCCTTCAACATATAATTACTTTCTTTTATTAAAGTGAATTAGTTGAAGACTTAGAATATTTTTCTTTGTCTCAACTTTCTCTTTCATTACAGTAATCTCATTATAAACACGTATAGTACAATTCTCATTTTTTCACTCTATATTTTCTTGTATATTTCTTGTTATTCTCAGCATCACTATTTATAAGTGAAGAATTATTTCTTGCAATAAATAGGAAGATAATGAGATAGTTAATAGGGTAAATAAATGGTTGAAACAACTAATAACCGCATTCTAACACAATTGATGAAAGTAATAAAGCAAAAATATAGTGCAATTGAAGCATCGAAAGTTTTGATTTCAACAAGGTAATTTTGTATTTACTATTTTCTCCATTTCAATTTGCTTGTCTTATTTTTTTTTTTTGTTTCTCAATAGGTGTCTGATACCCACATTAGAGCCCGACTATTTTGGATTCGCATCGAGTAGGACCCCATTCGGGGGAAAATGCTCACTACAAAGGATTCTTCCATGTCAGGGCCTGAACTCGAGACCTTTCATTAAAGGAGGAGCAGTTGTATCCACTGCACTACATCCTTTGGTGGTAGTTTGTTTTGTTTTGACTTAAAACCAAGTGTAAAAAAAAAAAAACTTTTAAATCTCATAGTTTTAAATTAAAGATATGTGAAATATACCATTTTTTTCTCTATGTACCAAAATATCTTGTTTTGATTTAACACAAAATTTAAGAAAGTAAAAAAAGAAACTTTTAAATCTGTGATATTAAATTATTAGATATGTAAAATATGTCAAAATATCTAATGATCTTAAAATATATTAAGTGGAAAGTTAACATTAAAAAAATATAAAAATATTCAGAAATAGATTTAAAAAAAAGTTGGAACAAATAAATTGTAAGGGAGCAGTGTTAATGTATGCACACTGTACTGTCAAGTCAACCAAAGTGGACAAGAGGTGGTTGGTTGAATAAAGCCACGTTGGACAATGTTGCAGATAAGATTTTAGAAAAATAAAATTCTAAGTGCCGAGTTGACGCATTCACATAAAATGGAGGACCCCATAAATCTTTTAAGCAAAGTTATTGCTAATGCCTAATCTTGTTTGCTTTAGATGTCCTCACTCCTCCACTCTCTTATTTTTGTTTCAGATAGTCGGTATTTGTATTGAAATTCAATTAATTTGAAATTATGCATTATATTTACTTTTTTCGTTTCTATTTATATGTCATTATTTTAGATTTTACGTTCCTTAATAAACTAGATAAGTTTATCATTGCACCCTTATAAGTAATCTCTTGAAGTCAAGTTTTCAATAAATGAACATAAATTAATTTATTGGGACAAAGGATAAATATACCCACCAAACTATCGTAAATGATATGCAGACACCCTCCATGATACTTCTGGAACATTGGTGCTCATGCCGTCCAAAAACTAGAGCATATATGCTCTTCACTTTAACGAAAGACTAAATAGGGACACATGGCACAATCTTATCCGTCGATCCGATATTTAATAAATGTCGGGTCGGTGGATAAGATTATGACACGTGTAGAGCATATATGCTCTAGTTTTTGGACGTCAGGGGAACCAATGTCCCAAAAGTATAACAGAGGGTATGTGCATACCATTTACGATAGTTCAGAGGTATATTTGTCTTTTTTCCCTAATTTCCTTGGTTAATTGATTTTTTTGAAATGACAAGTACTCTCCAACAATAGTTATACGACTTGTCACACCCCTTAAGAAATAATAAATAATAGGGGTAATGTTATTGTTTTATTCTTTGACTTTATTAAATTTAAGACTTTGAGAAATGTGTTAGATGATAAATAATACTCCCTCCGTCCCATTTTATATGTCACAATTTTATTTTGCACTTGCATTAAGAAATGATGTAACTTTACCCTTCTACCCTTATTTAATGTTTTCTTAAGTCAACTTTATTAATAAATGACAAGATTAATTAACTATTCTATCAAGGGTATAATAGGCAAAATATGGTAATTTATGCATAAATTTTATAAAATGACAAGTATTGTGGTCCAACTATTTATAGAAATGGATGACATATAAAATGGGACGGAGGGATTATTTAATAGCAATGGTAAAATAGACACAAAAGGTAAATCATCTCTTGATTTCTCAATTGAACCAATATTGTTGGACAATTATTTTTAGTATAGTGGACAACTATTGTTGGACGGGAGAGTATTAATGAACATCTATTTTTAGTAAGAACGACATATAAATTGAAAAATAGAGAGAGTATAAATTTAGGGAGTGCGCTCCCAACATAATTCATTCTATTATTAGAAACTTGAATTCGAGATTTCTAATTAAGAATAAATGGTAACAATCCATGCTGTTATTGACTCCTTTATTTCACAATGTGAAAGAAGTGTCATCAGAACTCAAAAGGCTTTTGTGTGATGCACTAAAAGAAAAAAAGAGGTATGGTTTTAGGATGACAGAATGACTTCAATTTGACAAGGTTGCAAGCATCTTTCCTTTGATCCTTATAATATTTGATTAATATATTTAATTTATTATTTAATAAAAATACATTTTAAGCATTTTATTATATTTAAGATTGTATATATCTCAAATAAGAAAAATCAAAACTAATGTATTTTTTTATTTTGGATTGTGACAGCAAGAAATGCCAAAGTTGTTTAACCAAAGAGGACTAACTAATTTAGTTGGTACTATAACTCTATGAGTAACTCTCTTGTGTCGATTGAATATGTGCCAAAATGAGGATATGTGACATAATGAGTTTATGATAGTTCATGAAGATTATTTGAGTATTCTATAATTTAGATATGAAATTTATAAAATAATTATAATTTAGGAGATTTTTAACTTTTTTCACTAAAAGAAAATTCTCTATGTATTGCCCACTTGGATCACTTTGAAGGAGAACGTGATGTTCATATCTTATTTTTCAAAGGTGTATTTTAATAGTATATTTAGGCACAAGACTTAAACATGCCTTTTTAGTTGGGTTCAATTGATATTTATGTTTATAAAATTGAACATGTAAACACATGCGTACTACATGATATAATACATGCAAGTCGTGCCACATAGAACATAGATTGTCACACAGAATACGTATGTCCAATCATTTAATTTTATATAAACTTAAGTATCTAATTATACATATCCCAAATTATAAAGACCACATATGCTAACTAAGCTCAAAATAAAGAGCATATAAATTCATGATTGTTCAGAAACTTTGTGAATATTTAATATAATAATTAAGATATGGAACTCCTAAATAATTTTGGAGATTTTCCAGTTGTATCTTTGTTGTTTGTCCTAATGGATTTCATAGTCAGCT
The DNA here is from genome assembly GCA_029582685.1 of Solanum piurae. Taxonomy (NCBI): domain Eukaryota; kingdom Viridiplantae; phylum Streptophyta; class Magnoliopsida; order Solanales; family Solanaceae; genus Solanum; species Solanum piurae. Next base: position 22,685 of record JAJOOO010000956.1, read on the forward strand.
GATTTTCACCAAGTAGCAAACCAACTCGGACCTCATTGTCATTGATTCGCACAATTGTTTTCTCCATACGGCGCCGTGTCCCTTCTCTCTCTCCTGGAAACTCTCCCAAGCCTTCTTTACGGGCGTGCGCCACAAAACAGTTTTAAATAATCCTCTGTTTTGACAATTACTTTTTACCTATATCTTCTTACCAACAGTTTTTCTTGTCCGTTTTGTTGGTAAAATACCTGCAAAAAATAAACGAGAGAGGATTTATTGAATCTGGGTTTGATCTCAAATCGAAAATACACTTGGATTCGTTCATTTTTCGATGGTTTTTTGACCTGGGAAGAGTTATTTTGGTCATTTTTGGTGATAAATAGAAGGAGAAAGTGAAACTTGGAAGATATGGCGTCGCATTTTGATAGGTGGGAGAAAGATCCGTTCTTTTCAGCTGCAGAAGAGGTTCAAGAATCTGCCGACAGGTAACCTGTTTTTTGCTTTTTAATTACAATTTATTGCTTATCTGTTTGGTGGGTTTGGATTGATTTTGCTAGAATTGTCATTTAAGTTGGATTTTTTTAGTTTTATCTGTGATTTTTTTGAAGATTAGTGATGTAAAGATTGAAGCATTATTAGAACCCAAGGGTGTTGCCTAGTGGTTCGATGAGGGGGGTTGAGAACCATGATGTCTCTGGTTCAAATCCCAGCTGAGACAAAAAATACTAGGTGATTTCTTCCCGTCTGTCATAGTCTTGATGGACAGAGTTACAAGATATCTATAAGAAGAAAGATTGAAGCTTTATTTGTTTTGGTATGTGGGTGTTTTTGCCTTCTTTATTGACATACTTTTGTTTTCATTTTCAAGAATGGAATCAACTTATAGGACGTGGATTCATGCGTTGAAGGATACTTCTGGTGGTTGGAATTGTGATGCGCTTCGCAGGGACCTTAGAACTACCCTTGGCACTGCTAAATGGCAGGTAGGAAATTTAATCCATAACCCCCTAAAAGAAATAAAGCCAAGAAATGATTTTATTGTGCATCTGTCTTGTGTATGGGATGTTATTGGTGTATGTGCATAAAGGGTTAGAGCTGAGTTAATATGTTGGATGGCGTTGTAATGCAGCTGGAGGAATTTGACCGGGCAGTTAGATCGAGCTACAATAGTAAATCTGCTGATGATGCAAGAGATAGACACCATGAATTTTTTATTGCAATCGACAGTCAGATTAAGAAAGTTGAGAATTCTCTTAATGAATCAGCTGTTTCACAAGGCAAACCACCACTTCCATGGGTGCGTTTGGATGAGGGAGAAGTCGATGAACTTGCTGCATTTCTCTCTGGCCCATCCATCTCTTCTGCAGGCATAACCCATGCAAAAGTACATGGAGTGGAGCTGCAAATTCCCAAGTGGGAAGAGGGTGTTAATCAATCACTTCTCGAGTGTTCTGAGAATCCTCCTTATTCGGAGGAAGGTGTTCTAGGTGAGGCCATAGACGAGAAGTTTCTAGGCCACCGGAGAACAGCAAGTGCTAGTGCTGACATTGGTGCATGGCAGATTGCACTTGGCAATGATATTTCCATCAAAGAACCTGCACCCCCTCCTCGCAGAATACCCAGTTACCAGGGATTGTTGAATGCCGTGGAATCTGTTAAGGAGTTAAAATGGCCCAAGAATGGTTACAGGAAGTTGAAGTTCAATCAAGAAGCTGACAATACATTGCCGCGCACTCAGCCACCAACAAGGGTGATGCTCTGTTCTTATAGTATCCAGATTTGTTCTACATTACTCTCTTTGGACCATTTATTTGATTACAATGTCAAAATTCTCATTTTTGAGTCATTGATATCAATTATTTCAAAATTTGAAAAAAGAGAATCCAAACAAGTAAAACAACAAATTAACCCTGTCCATTATTATGAGAATACTCAAAATAAATTCCATAAAGGATCAGGAATTAGAATTATGAAGTTTTGATTTGAAGAACTAAACTATGTAAAATCAGTTGGACTTACTGATATAGTTTTGAGCTTTTGATAGATTGTAATACTTTTGAAGGGGAACTACACTTACCTGTGGATATATAGAGTAAGGTTGCCAGTTTCAAAAAAAATAATAATCAGTTGGACTTGTAAAAAAACTAAATAAAATCAGTTGGCACAAGTGTATTTATGAAAGATCCAGAAATAGTTGTATATTTTTCATATCAGTAAATGATGTTTATGTGAATGATCTAGTACTTCTATTGCAGAACATAAACACATGCTATGATAGGAATAAGAGTTGCCTTGATGGTTGTGATGATTGTTATGATAAGCAACTGTATGGTTGGTATGGTGCCGTTCAGCGCCAGCTGCAAAGATCTCAGTATTACATGCAATATCGTCGACCTGTTCGAATAGTTTTCTCAGTGTTTCTTCTCATTTTCCTGATTGGTGAGTTTGCTAACGACTCTTGTTTTATCTATCTAACATTTTGTTGACTCTTTTACCCATAAACTGATTTTGAAAGTACTAAGAAAAAGAAATCCTTTATAGTGTATTCTCTGCTGCTGAGGTTTTTCTTCATTTCTTCTGGATTAGGAAAATCATCAATAGATATTGTTGAGTTTTCGGTGCCATTGATGCTTCAAGTCAAACCATTTTCCTTATTTCAGCCTGCTTGCACTGATGATTCTTTTGATTTACCTATCCTTCTATTTTCTAGTAGAGACTCGAGAGTAGTTATTTATATATGACAAGTAGAACTATCACAGACCCCGAGCTGCCCTTTTTTTTATTTTTTTTTATGTGGAATTATTTACTATAAAAAAGTTTCAATTGGGATCTCCCAGGGTACAGTTGGTCGTTAAAAATAAATGGGTCATTCCATCAAGTGTAATTTGGAAAGGAAGTTGTTTGTAGCAAGTTCTAGCCAGGGAGCAGTGGATTGCAGCCAGTTCTCATATGTACTGGAAGGTTTCCTCTATCTAGCCGCCTCTGCTCAGTCAGGGAACAGTCCTTCCTTGTAGTGATGATAGTTGTTCATCTAATCTATTATCAACCACGAATTTCTTCTCTTGATATCCGTTGACATAAATAATAGCTAAAGCAAAAACTCGAATATCCTTTTTTGGTTGTTCATTTATTCTGACTTGCTTTTTCCCCTTTTTGGCTGAAGTTTTACAGTAGCGAATAAGTTCATGACATATGTCAGCCAACAATAGCTTGTTGCTTCCTTGACTTAACTTTTATCAGGGATACCGTTTGTTTAGAATAGTGTCCATCTCCAAAAGATTTTATGCGTGCATTGGAGCGAGTGTCAGAGATGTGGAAGAGCTCAATCTTCATTCACACTTGTCTTCTACGAAAAGATGTTTACCCTGTGTCTGAAGTGCTACCAGCTCGTACTATGTGGGAGAGGATTGGGTGTATGCCATATGCAGCTTCCCCTTGTATTTCTCCAATGAATCGAACCCATGACCTTTAGTTTACCAAAGGAGCAACTCTATCCTTAAGTGAAGCCCTCCTGACTTGTCTCTCACCTGAAAGGGAAAAACTTCTCAAAGAGTATAATTTCAAGGGAAAAACTTCTCAAAAGAGTATAATTTCTTCTTTTTTCTAAATGAAGTAAAATTCCCTTCAAAAGAGTATAATGACATTCTCTTTTCAGCAAGATTTGCAGAATCAGGAAGTGTATAACTAGAGTTTTCCCCTTGGTGGGAAGTTTCATAAGCTCCACTCTTTCTTTTTCTTTCATCGCAGTATGACTAATGATCATCAGAATGAACTTGATATACATCTGGTTTGTGTACAATGCTTAGAGAATGAGGCAACTAGAGTAACTTGGGGAGGTTCTTGAGAGATTTGAAGGAATAAAGTGTAATGACCGAGTTGCAGGAATAACGTGTAATGACATTTCTGGTCATTTCTATGTTTTGCCTTCTGTGCGTCGTTTAGAGCGTTCCTATAGCGACCCCAAGTCATTCATGACTTGCTGGGACTGACAGTTCGGTCACCTGGCCGTTCGTTTGACAGTTATGTGATTTTTTAGTTTTTGGAGCTTATGAACCTTGAACGATCATTTTTTATCAAAATTTCAAGAAGATAACATCTGAATCCACTTCTGACAATTCCATCAGCTCCGGAAGGGTCATTTAAGGTTAGTAGCATGGTCGGCATGACTGCTGAGTGATTAGGCGTTTTAACTTTAAAGTTTAAGCCTAAGTTTGACTTTAGTCAACTTTCTAAGTAAACGCGCACGGATGTGAATTCCGTCAGCGTGGTTAGCTCCGTAATATCGAGTTTGGTCTAGATTGACCCTTCGTTTGTGTCCCGAGGCTTCCAAGCTAATTCCGAGTCTCTTGTGGATTTTGACTTAAAATGATGAATGGGTGTGGGACCCACTTTTTGGCAAGATTACCTCACATGGAAATTTAGACTGCGCCATTGAGTCCGGTATATCGAATTTGGTATGGTTGCATATCTCGTTTGTGTGCATAGGGATCCGAAAGAGTTCGGAACACCCCGTCAGAGTTTTTAAGTTTCTGAAAAAAATGTTGAAATCTGGTGCATATATAGCAGAAATATCAGCTCATTTTGAAAACTTCAAAACCCCATCTCTCTCTCATTTCTTGGTCAAATGAAGTGATTCAAAGTGTGGAAGCTTCGTTTTGGTGGTGGTTAGCTGCAGAGTGATCGGAAGTTGTCGGATGTGCGTCGTTCGAGGTAAAACCGCAATAAATCAGACTGTTGTAGCTCTTTCGAGTTCTTGTTTTTGGCTATATTGATTTGGTTAAATCTTGCTTATTTTAGCTCGGTTTTAGGTGATTCGAAGTCCCACGTGTCGGGAATTATCGAAGCTACACCGTGGAGTGAATAAGGATTGTTGGACATCCTTCGATTTTGGTAAATTTTGAGGTTTACCTCATACATGTTTTTTTTCAAAATTGATTATAGTGCGATTTATCTGCATGTTGGATTTTTGCTGTGTTTCGCGCCCTAAATTGTGTTCCAAACAAGTTCGGGGGTATTGTTTTGGGTCTTTTGGCGGAGTCTGATAGTCTGAGCCTTAGATTAGGTGTTATCGCTGCTTGTTGCACTTCTGTATCTTCTTCCTTAAATTCTGTGGTTCCGACGCGTTCTTGGAGGTTCAGTGCATCACTAGAGGCGTGGGAATGAGATAGTATAGGCTTGGAGCCTTTTTTGTGATATATGGGAGTCAACGACATTCCACAGTGGATGTTGCTGGATTGGATCCTATTGGAGATACCATCACCCTCGGGGTCGTTCTTTCTAGCTGGGTTGGGAGCATACTGCTGGCTGGGTGGACTCGGTGATTTTGGCGATCACCCCCGGGCCTTCTTTCTAGCCGAGTTGGGAGCTGACTACATGGTAGGACGACTCACGATATCTACCTCACCCCTGGCCCCTCTTTCTAGCTGGGCTGGGAGTGGACTGTCTAGTTGGGTGCCTCCCTGAGGTCACTCTTTCTAGCTGGGCTTGGAGTGCACTGCTCTATACCCCGAACTTGTATTCCAAAATGAAACACAATTCGGGGCTCGAAACGCAGCGAAAACCCAACATGCCAACAAATGATGCCCAACACTCCTTGAATACTCCACGACATAGCCTCGATAATTTCCGACACGTGGGACTTCGAATGTCCCAAAACCGAGCTAAAATGAGCTATATATCACCAAATCAAAATAGCCACAAACAAGAACAAAAAGAGCTACAACAGTTTGGTTTATCGCGATTTTACCTCGAACGATGTGCACCCGACAACTTTTGATCACTCTACAGTGAAGCCACCATCAAAACGAAGCTTTCACACCTTGAATCACTTCATTTGGCCAATAAATTAGAGAGATATGTGGTTTTGAAGTTTCCAAAATGAGCTGATAATTCTGCTATACATGCACCAGATTTCAGCATTTTTTTCAAAAACTTATAAACTCCGACGAGGTGTTCCGAATTCGTTTGAAGCCCCGTGCGTGCAAATGAGATATGCAACCATACCAAATACGATATACCAGACTCAATGACGCAATCTAAATTTTCATACGAGGTTGACAAAGAGTGGGTCCCACACCCAACCGCCATTTAAGTCAAAATCCACAAGAGACTCGGAATTAGCTCGCGACACAAACAAAGGGTCAAACTCGACATTTCGAAGCTAATCGCGTTGATGAAATTCGCATCCGAGCACGGTTACTCAGAATGTTGACTAAAGTCAAACTTAGGCTTAAACTTTAAAGTTAAAATGCCTAATCACATCGACTCACACCGAAAACCTCGGGAGTCATACCGACCATGCTACTAGCCTAAAATGACCCTTCCGGAGCTGATGGAATAGTTAGAATTGGATTTAGATGTCCTCTTCTTGAACTTTACTCGAAAATGATCGTTTAAGATTTATAAGCTCCAAAAACTAGAAAATCGCATAACTACCAAACGAACTGTCAGTCCAAGCAAATCATAAATGACTTGGGGTAGCTACAAGAACACACAGAAATGACCAGGAGGGTCATTACATAAAGGAAGATAGATAAAAAAATTGGACATAGATAATCTTTTGTAGAAATTTGGCCTTGCACCAAGAAAGAGAGCTAGGTAATTACCTTTTAGTTCCCTGTAATTTCATTGGATTGCAGTTTCTGTTAAACTAAGCTCCTTTTTTTTATTTTCTGCTACAAATCTCGAATACATATTCTGCAATTGAGAGGTATACCGAACAAATAACATTTTTCTTCTTACGTCCACTCTTTCCAATCAAAAGAAAGAAAACAAAGCAAAGAGTACCTGCTCTGTAGATACACATTCGTTATTTCTTTCATTGTTTTTTTCTTGGGAATTGATTTCTTCCTGTATAGCATCTGTATAGCATCTCTCCAGCAAGAATGATTGGAGGCTTCAACAAATGATTCAGGTTCATGTGAAGATTGAGCTGAGATGAGGTAAGCTCAAACGTTTGCAAACCAGACCCGGTCTCTCTTGGAATCCGGAATATGCCAATAACTAACTAACTGAACTAATCCATATGTGTCTCTCTCCTATCGATTGGTACTAGACTAATAGTTGAAGTAATGAATGGAAAATTGTAGTGGCCAGGAATGCTTTGGAGATTTTATGGAAAATCGAAAATGTTGAAGTGTTGACTTATAAATAGGAAGATGAGGAGATAAGGGGTGAAAAGGAAAAGGACTATTTCAAACGAAAGAACCCGTATCAAGTCCCTAGTCCTTGTGTCTGCGGAATGCTTCCTTTTTTCTTGAGTCTGTTGTCGGAAGGGCTACTAGCGCGGAAGACTCCTTTGGCAGAGACAATGGTACCATCTGAGGAAGAATAGGATTTTATTCCCTGGCAAAGGGAAGAAGTTCCATTTCCCAGCCATAGACACCTATACAATCATTGACTTCACAATTTGACTGCCATATCCTTGATGAGATCCCAAATATCAGTAGTCTATGGTTGTCTGTTAGTAGATGCCACTAAATCTACCAATACTTATATAGCTTGTATTACCAAACTTCCAAAAATCTGCTCATTTTGAAAAGTGTTTTTTGTTAGAATTGCTTTTAGAAATAGTACTTTTGGAGAATAGTAGTTTGCATTTGGCTTATCATTTAAAAGCACTTTTGCCAATATTAGATAAGTAATTTGTGCTTGGTTAAGGTTCTAAATGTGCTTCAGGAGAAAAACTACTTTTTCGCTTCTTAAAAACAAGTTTCGCTACTACTCAGAAGCACTTATTTTGTTCTTAAAAGTTTGGCCAAACACCTCGACTCTCTATTATAAGCATTTTAAAAAAAACTTTTTAACTTTCCAAAAGCTTGGCCAAACATGCTATTAGTTTGATTCTGCTTCGGGCCTTCTCCTTCCCCCAACAGGACCACAGAGCATCATTAAAATATTGATGCTAAGTACAGTGGAGCACATGTGTTGGTTAAATGAAATAAACCTAGCTCTTTTCCCGGTACTTGTGTGGTGGGAGGTAGCAGGAACCGGTGGGATAGTCGAGGTCGGACACCATTGTTATTAAAAAAGAAAAGAAATGGAAGTATCTCCTTATGGTGTTGTTGAAGCAACATACATATTTCAAATTGTAGGATGTTTGGGGTATTGCCATTTCTTTCTTTGACAGTAAATCAGTATAACCGAACATATCTTAACGTCTTTTGGTGCAGTCTTCGGATGAAATCATAAATTTATGGAACCCTAATTTGCTTGTAAGATCAGCTCTAATCCATCGATGGACTCCCTTGTTAACAAGATATGCAGTAACTATGTTAGTTTATTTCCTACTTGCAAGTATCATTGGCTTTAAGGTAAGATTGTCCCGTCATAAAGTAGATAGATCTGAAAACCTGTAGTGCCAGTGTGCATCCATTTTAGTATTACGTTGAGCTGCATACGTATATATTTTACAATATTTGGCCTTGTATAGTGTATATTTGTACTGGTGTTGCATCGTTAGACATAAAACTAGTTTCATTTGTTAGTTGGTGCCTGAATTATTATTTTTCCCTGCTGCAGTTCTAGTGGCAGTCCGTACAATCTGAAAGATGAACCTTTATCCCTATAATTGATGAACTTGCAATGTCGAGACGGTCAGAGGAGAAGGGGCCTCAGTTTTGGTATTACCTTATAGAGGAAAGGTGTAAATTACATGTAATTTTGTTCAGGTGATGCAAAGCTGGTGCTATTATCTCAACATATTTGTAGTAATACCTTATCACCATTAGTGGAGACCAAATTATGTTGTATTATGATATTCCGTCCATCGGAAACCACCTCTCTACCTCCAAGCTAAGGGTAAGGTGTGCGTTCCCTCTACCTTCGCCAAACCCCATTATATGGGATTACACTGGATATGTTGTTGTATACAGAAATGAAAGAGATGATTAGGTCTATTTGACTTGCTAAATCATGTATATTATTGTATTACCGTACTTATTCACTTTTGGGTTTAAAGTTCTCTTAGTATTCTTTTTTGGGCTTCTTAAGTAGATGTAAATGTATATACAATATATCGATATTGTATAAACTATGCCAAACTATATCATATAAATTGTGATGGAGAGAGTTATAATGAAGAGTACATTTCCCAGAATCACCTTTCTTTGTATGGGGTTCCCCCTATTTGAAGGTTGAAATAAAACACTTAATATCAATGAAAATCATATTATAATCCCTTTGTTGTGGGAGTTCAAAGCTGGAGAGCTCCATTGAGATATCGATAATACAGAAAGAATGCAGCAGCCAAGAAAGGCACAAAATACTCAACAAAAACCAAATGCTTGGGCTTGGAGTTTTGTTTGATCACAAAAGCTTCAATTTCTTTTGCCTTTATTGGTTCTTTGTAGGAATCAGTAAACAAATTATCATCATCATCATCTTGGATTTTATAGCCTTGAAGATATCCAATCTGGTATTTCAAGATATAGTTCTTGGCAGCTTTACTATGTCCAATATCTTCAAATTCTTTAGTTGCATCCTTTCCAGCTGATTCAATCAGCACTTCTTCTCCTCCAGGATGTTCTTCAAGAAACTTCATAACGTCTATTACCTGAAAAAAACATAACATATATTCTTAGAGTCGAGGGTTATGCTCTTTATACGCGTCCAAGAAAACAGTGAGTCAAGTCAAACATGCTAGTAACGGTCCCGGGGGAGGGTGGAGATAGTACTCTGCCATGGATGATGATCCAGCAATCTTGCTTTGACTTGTGTTGTGCAACTTGAGAAAGGGTGAACATTCTTTCTGTGTCCATGTTTTGGGGGTATGGAATAAGAGTTTTAGTATTTATAATGACAATGGGGACTTGTTGGTCAGCAAGAAAAAGAGAGTGAGGAAAGGTAGGTAGGTTGAAGTCCATGTGATTATCATCTACCATTTTTGTTTCATGTGTATGTATCTACCTGATCTTCAACAGTCAAACAGATTTTTCTCCTCCACAATTTGAGATGAGTTGGTGAGGTGTCATAAAATTCCTTATATTGATATTCATTAAGAGTAATAAGGTTAAAAAAACATTAAAAATAAATAAATGATATAATTGATTAACTGATCTATGTTCATGCATTGATAGTGCAAAAGAACTTTAAAAAAAGGCAGCACAATGCACAAAACATTCTGCATTCACATTAAAGTTCGGGAAAGAGCCGCACGCCAAGGATGTAATGTAGAGACCTACAAACTATCCCATGACCTATAGGTCACACAGAAACGACTTTACCGTTCTCCCCTCTTGTTTCCAATTTAAGCTAAAGCTTCAACTACATATTTTTCCAAGCATCTTGAGGAAACAAATTTTACACATCAAAGAAGAGAGCGCTGTCAAATGATACTACATATGTTTCCAAGTGATAGCTGAAATGGAACTAGTTGTACAACTTTGACAAATTTTGAAGTGAGAATATCAGTGCATCAACAGAAGATGTGTATATTTACTGAGAAGAATGAGCTTTTCGAGTGCCTTTGGCTAGATCTTTTGAATCTCTTTCTTCACTATGCTCCTTATTGATAAAATCTGTGCCGTCAAATGTAACTCTAGAGTTCCTGTACTGGCTACCAAAGGCAGAGCCAAATCCCCATCCGAGGCCTACTCCAATCCCACAGCCGCCACCTATAAATAGTAATTGTGAAACATAGCATCAAAAAAATTGGACCACAGATATAATTTCATGAAAATATGGCTTATATTCAGTTTTTACCTACACCAAGACCCAAGAAATTCAAAGGCATGCCTGGAAAAAACAAGATTACACATTAGGTTAGATGATACTATTAGAGAAGAGTATTTTGCAAAAAGAAACTTGTAACAAATGTGAAGAAACAAATTACGACAAGAGTAAGCTGATAAGTTTTTTTTTTGAGAATAAGTGAATGCACAGTGCATATCCTTTTCATCTTTCTCTTGAGGAAAAGAATTGGGTGGGGGGGTGGGGGTTGTGCTCGGATGTTTGAAGAGAGATATGTCCCAACCCTTAGATAAACACTACGGCTTTCCTAACCTACGCAAAACATAAGGATAATGTCCTTCGTTTCTTTAGAAGCATGAGGATAATCAATTTCATAAAATAAAGATAGTAGTATATGATACTTTTAGCATTTTCCATGTCAACAATCAGACAAAGGGAACAAGGAAATAAACAGAGAAATGTGAATATAGAGATGTTAAAGGAGGATTTTCATCAGACAAAGATTCTAGTGAAGAACTAACATGCCAATCAGTGTCTTGAAAGAAAAAGGCGCAAAAAACTGACAAGGTCTATAGGGCTTGAAGGAAAAGGCGAGAAGTAAAGCAAAAGTACCTGAATTTAGTACTATGATAACCAAATTGCAACTGACAAGTAATTTCAGCATCCAAGATACAATAGTGCCAACATTTCCAACTCCTAAAGTTGAGTTTCAAAGAATATCCCCTTTCTTTTGGATCATTTTACGTGTAATTGTTTGAAAGCACACTTCTTTGAAGCGCATCATTTCATCCCTCTAAGAAATGAAGCGATGACTTTTCATAACACTGATGAGTGATGCCTAGAGATGTATAGAACATTCAAAGATTTCCTCCATTTATAAGAAGTCATCAACGACCAAGGTAGGAATACTTCATCAAAAATCAACCAAGGTAGGTTTAAGAATCCAGAACACGGCCAACATGGCAAAACTAAGGTTGCCCCTACAAATTGTTTCAGATCATGCTGACTACTAGCCTCCCATGCTCTAGACTGGCACCAACAGCGAAACTTTGGTATCTCCAGAAGGATTCCCTCCCAAATCTACTCTTTGCATGGAGCTAAATAATAGATAAGGAACATCTTGGCCGACAAACTGATACACACTCCATATAATTTTGATGCTACATCTGTCCATGCACTTAAGTTCCATAGAAAGCAAGGGAGGGTGGGGATCATGTACTGCAAGGGACACTTGAGATCACATGTCTTGGAGGCTTTGCGCAGAGGCTTGTCTAGATGCCTTTTTCATTGCTTTAATATCAGTTTAACTGAAAGAGTAGCATTTTCTAAGTTGGCATAGTTTACCAAAAACATGCTTCAAAAGTCTTCTCAGGTCCACTTATTCCTTAAGCTATAACTGCCTTCAATAGGCAAATTTATAAATTTTCTAACTTCCTCTATGCACATTTAATATAGCTTAATAGCTACTATCATAAAACAATCCTCTCCATGAGGATGGATGCTTTAACATGTCCCCTTCCAAGCAGATGTCAAAAAGTACTGATCTTTCCTTTTAGTTTATTCCTCTTAAAAGAGATTTAAAGACAGCAGCCACCTCTTTTTGCACTGTTCTGTCGCTGAACAACTTTGGGATAAAATGGAGATGCCAGCAACAATGACCACATTCTAAAAAAATCTTTGATGTATTTCCAGCAACTATGACTGCATTCTACATTATGAAATAGTGTTCTATAGATTTTCTTGGATATATGTTCACGGTCTTCTGTCATCTGGATTCTACATGTATGAAATTCTACCAAATGCTTCAAAACTGTAAACTCCAGAGAAATTGTGCACTTGGATACATGACAAACTAATCATATTTTTTCATGTATAGTTCATTTCAATCTAGTTCGTAATCAACCAAGCTGGTGCTAAAGAATACGTATTAAGTACTATGCTTTCTGCAATACCATATTTCATGGCTGACAAATCTTGTAAACCATGTCACCCCAATTCATAAGCATGTAATCGAAGACTCAATAAAGATGAAAACTTTTCTTCTGAACTAATACTGAAAAGATACTAGGACAAGCAAGTTAGCAGTGTCTCACAAATAAGTATAAGAAGTTAGTAAACCAAATTCAGAACAAGAATTCCCACAGAACAACAGTAATATCACTAATCACTATACAACATACAGAAAAAAAAAAAATCTGCTCAACTCCACTAAGCTCCTAATATACAATTCACATTTTCCTGTTCCAAGCTAGACCCTTTGGTTAGTAATAAGTGAAAAAATGTTTTTTTATGCAAAAAAACAATAAAACAGACCTAAAAGATATTTTAGAACCCAAAAAAGCTTGAAAATGAAAGAATCAAACCTCCGAAACCCCATCCTACACCGAATCCGCAACCAATGCCAGCACCTAAACACAATTTCCAATTTCAATTTTTTTTGCATCAGTACATGAAAGCAAGTAAAAAAAATAAGCTTTTGTTCTTATTAAAAGAGAAGAAGTAAAGTACTGAAAATTTATGCATACCAAAACCGATACCGGTTCCAGTGAAGTTTGTCATCACCATTGCTTCCGGCGAACAAATTACCAATCAATTGAAGAAAGGTTTACAAATTGGGAGTAAAGTTTCCTAATAAAAAGCCCATTTTATTTATTTAAGGGACTACATTGAACTTACTACAAACATAAGTAACCAAAACTATACGGTGTATATATTTAAGGGACTACATTGAACTTACTATAAACATAAAGTGACCATTTTTGCCATTTTCTCTTTGAAATTAGTGTAGCAGCAGTCAAGAAGATCAGCAGGCAACGATCGAGCCATGTCTTTCCTCTTCCACAAATTTCAAGAGGTTCTCTATTTCACCTTGCACCCTTTAAACTGCTTATTTGGTACGAGCGATAAAGGGATAATTAATTTCATGATAACTTGTTCACCAATAAAACTGTACATTTTGTTCTAATTTTTTCTTCATTAAGTATCTTGAAGTCATTCGTAATGTGGGTTTGCATTTGTTTGTTGAATTGACACTGTTAATAATCCAAAGTTGATTTGTTGAATTGACATACGATTTTCAGGGAGTGAAAATTCTTGCTAAAAGCACCACTTTTGCTAGAGAATCGAAGCTTCTTCAGTTCGAAGCTGACATAAATCTACTATTCCTTTACACTAGGTAAGAGGTGATGTACAAATTGAAATTAATTTTATGGGTAGCTATTTTATATTTTCATTGTAATTATATTGTTTTATTCAACATTTTCTCAGTTTGCTTCAACTATAGTAAGAACAATTGAAGTATAATGTAGTATGAAATTCGGGTTTCTTCATTGCTGATAGATTTAGAAAGAACTTTTTGTGTCTTTATCAAAGGGGGAATGAAGAACTTGTTTGATATTTGTGAATTTCTGTTTGCTTTTAAGTTAAAACAACAACAACAAATTCAGTCTGAGGAGGGTAGAGTGTACGCACACTTTACCCTTACCTTTGAGAAGGTAGAGGGGTTTCCGAAAGAGCATCAGCTGAACAGACAGTCAAAAAGAGGCAATAGCAATAAACAGAAAGAACAACAAGATTGTCACATATCGAGGCAAAATAACACTTAGTGATAGAAATCTAAAAATAAGGGAAAGAAACGAATAATACTAAACTCTGGGAAAAGGGAATGACTTCTAGCTAACCTTCTACCCTAATCATCGATCTCCACATCCTCCTGTCAAGCGTCATGTTCTCATTGAGCTGAAGTTGCGCCATATCCTTCTGATTGCATTAAGTTATTTTTCATAACTAGGGATTTGCTTGGGGACCGGGGTAACAAACCTTATTCCACATTTTCCTTTCAGTTTCTTCTTTAGAGGCCTACTGCTTCAGCAGGAACTGTGGTAGTATTGAGCGAGATAGTTTCTTTATTTTCTTGCCCTCGTTGATAAATAGTAGAACAACAACAACAAAACACCATACCCAATATAATCCCACAAGTGGGGTCTGGGGACAGTGGTGGGTATGCATCCTTACCCTTACCTTGTGAAGGTATAGAGAATGTTCCCGATAGACCCTCTGTCAAGTAAAACATATCAAAATAGTAAGAAAAGAAAGTATAGAAATATGCTTTAGTGGGGAATTGAACCAACAGAGGGACTCATTTTGAAATTCCTTTACCACTGAACCAAGGTGCTCAGTTTGATAAATAGTAGAAGTAACTAATATTTTTATGCCTTAAAAATTGCGGCTTTGGTGGAGAAATTACGTGTTATCTTTTTGAATAGATGCACCACTGTAGTTTAATGTTGCCCTGATAAACTTTACGTTCAGTTACAACCGTTTAGGAAGGAATGCCGAAGAAGCTGATGCAGAGGAGATTGTTGATATGGCAAACAAAGCCTCCTTAGACGATCAACAGAAGCAGGTTCATGAGAATGTGCATTCTCAGGTTACAAACTTTTGCAGATATATGGATGACATATTACTCCTGGATCAAAAGGTTGAAGGCAATCAGGCCGCATCACCAGCAACACCACATTCTTCTCCTCGTAGTAGTGACCTTGGTCTTGCTGTTGGTGGGAATTCTCTAGCACAAGACCACATTGGTAAGAATCAGCTGCATCTTAAGCTAAATTTTCTGTGTACTTCTTAGTTGTTGTTTTTTTAGAAGGACTTCTTAGTTGTTATATTGTGGAAACTTGTTTTGAATTTTGACTTTCACCCTACTTCAGTGTTGGTAACCATTTGATTTCCTTCTGCTGCTGTGTCGTGACATTGCTTTACCTTGCATCATGCTATCGTTACAATTATTTGTCTGTATCTCTCCAGTATATATCTAGTATTATCGTTAATGTCACTACTTTATTTTTATATTAAACACCGTTAGCCTTCAACCTATGTTGAAATTGTTTTTGTTTTTAAGGTAGACAATGGAAGTAGTTATTCCTGTCTCTTGTAGCAGGTAATTACTGTGTCACTTGAAATTTCTGAAGTTGAATATTACTGATTTTTTGTAGAAATTGATCAAGTTCCTAGATCTTTTGATTGGTAAGATGGATTTGCACTTCTTTACACAAAGGGGGGTGTACCTCATCTTAAAGCACATCTGCACATGGATTAAGTAGATCCAAAAATACGATTACTGAGCTCTGGATGTAAACTGCTAAAGGAACGGAGTGTAATAATTCCAATTGGAATGTTACTTCAACTTCTTCATTGGGAGGGTGAATTGTCGCTATTATATTTCCTTCAGTTCATTCAGTATAAAACATGATACCTATAATGAAGTTGATGGACAGTTCTAGTGGTGTAAATATTTAATCTTTTGCAACATAGGCAATAACATAAAATGACGGATCATGATGCTCTTTGGTGGTTGGTTTTGCATATATGGTATTTCACCTGTTCTTTGCAGTGGCTTCATAGCTGCATCACCCTGGTTTTTAATTACTGATAAAAATTTCAGCACAGCTGTACCTGAAACCAAGACATTGCAGCGCACAGAGGTTTCACAGAGGTTAAAGGATCTTATGGGCTACACACTTGAGGTCAAACCATCTCAAATTCCCCATGAGGATGCTGGAAAGGGTTTATTCTTACAAGGTGAAGCCAATATTGGTTCTGTCATAGCATTCTATCCTGGAGTAGTCTACCCTCCAGCATATTACTGCTACATTCCTGGGTACCCTAGAGTTGATGCCCAAAATTCACATCTGATCACACGGTATGATGGGACTATGATCAATGCCCAGCCCTGGGGTGCTGGTGGTGAATCTCGTGAATTATGGGATTGGACCAGTTCTCCTGAACCTAAGCACACTATGCAAGCTGATGAGAAAGAGTCTGACCTAGATGGAACACACGTTGGAGGCAACCTTGAAATGTTGGAAAGGAGAAACCCTCTAGCCTTTGCTCATTTCGCCAACCACCCAGCCAAAGGCATGGTCCCAAATGTAATGATATACCCTTATGATTTTCCCCTCCTTGAGAAGGACATGAGACCCTATATACCTAATGTTCCATTCGGAAACGATGAAGAAACAGACACGAGTAAATTTGGCAGCTTTAGGTTAAAAACGTGGAAGTCCAACAACAATGAATCAAAAGTCCCCATTCTGAAGACACTTGCTCTTGTGGCTACTAGAGTAATTTGTGATGAAGAGGTTCTGCTGAACTACAGACTGTGCAATTCAGAGCACATACCATCGTGGTATACTCCAGTAGATGAAGAGGATTAAGGGCGGTGGAGCTAAGATCATTATGATGATGGATGCATACATAAGTTGTTGAACAACCATATAAGCAAACAGGCATTTACGTTCATCAGCCATTGCTCAAGGCCAGCACAGAATGCCGCATTAATTTTGGTCATGGTATCTTGTTCTCTTTCAGTTTTCAACATTGTGCTGAGGTTTAGAAATAGTTAAGCTTTGCTCAGACGACGAATGGTAATATTTTCCATGAGTTACTGAATAATGCAGCAAAGGAATACATCTTTATTGAAAGTATGAACTCATGACTGTTAAAATCAAAATCCTGTTTTTTTGTGCTTTGCTATTCAGTGACTGCTCTTTTTGTGATTGATTATTCGATTGAGACTCGGAAATTCAACTGCTCTTGCTTAAGAGTACAATGCATGATATATGGGCTATACTCATCACGAGTTTTGAACTTTGTTGCAAACAAAATCCTGATATTCAAGTAGAGAAGGATAGAACGAGGAGTCACTATCCACTTAGGACCCGTTTGGTAAGAGGTATTAATCAAAATAGTCCATGGATTAAAATTTAGTTCAACAAAAACATTATTTGGTTACTTTATTTAACCTAATCCATGGATCAGTCATATAAGGTCTTATTTTATCCCTAGAAAAGGGAGGGATAACTAATCCAAGGTTTAACAATCCTTGGATAAGACCCCTAAATGACTAAACTATCCCCAAATCTTTTTTCTTAATTTTTTTTTTTGTAATTTAATGCTCTTTTTTTTTATTTATATGAGAATATTTATAAATATTCTTTTAAATTCTCCAAATTCATTCCATGTAATTTGATGATTTCATAAATTAATATTTTTTTCTCCATGTTTGATTTGTTATATTCAGTTGGTTTTTTCGTTTTTTTTTAAAATGTAGTTCGTCGATTGACCACTTGAACTATTTTTTTTTTAAAAAAGAAGCTTTGTGTATTTGAACAATTTAAGTAGCCTTAAATCTATGGTAAGTTTAAGGTTAATATACCGTACTATCAAGGATCTCTATGGTGACATATCACACCTCAAAATTTAAATAATAATTTTTTAATATATTTTAGTATTTAACTTGACAAATTAAATGAAATATAAAATCTTATAATAACTTAAGGGTATAATAGGAAAGAAACTTTTTTTAGAATTTTAAACCAAACATAAGATCAAAATGGGAAACATGAACCAAACACTTGATAAAAACTAATCCTTGCATTACTAATCCCTGCATTACTAATCTATGCATTAGTAATTCCTACATTATAAATCTTTGTACCAAACGGTCCCTTAGTTTTTAACTGTGCGTCATTGACCCTCGGGGATTCTCGGTCACCGGACTAGTTAGTCATGTTAGCACTTTTATTGTGTCATATGAATTTTTTGTAGTTTAGTCTTCCAGAGATTTATATATATTATATAGAAATATAACGATTTTTTAATATTTTATTTTGTATAATATTTGCTTGAGCTATAAGTTTATATGAAGTAATATATCATAGGTGAAAGATTCATATAGCCCACCTCAAATTATTTAAAATTAAAATTAGTTTGGTCAAAAGCTGCCTAACGTAAACGTCCAGATAAACTCCATGGTGACATAAAGAAAGGGTGACACTACCATATTTTAACATATTCAATTTGAAAAAGTTAAGCTTCGAAATTTACATATACATAGGTATAGTAACGGATTTAAGTTGTGGAAATAGTTATTTATATTACACTAGGATATATTGTCTATATCATATTTCTTGAGATTTAGTCTTTCTCACGACTCTACTAACATGAGATATTTTATGCACTAAACTGTCTTTTTTATAAGTTATAGATATATAAGCTTCTACAAGTCCTTATACATGTGTGTGAAAGTTCAAGAAATTAAGTATTAAAACAAGTTAGGTTTAAAGTTGAAAGTGGAATTATTTAATTAGTCTTTTTTTATATGTTTTCACCCGGAAAAAAATGGAAAAAGAACAAAGAGAGAATAGTGAGTTTGACAAATAAAACCTTGTAATTAATTCTTTATATGAATCTTCATGTAACAGTTTTTATCCACCAACATGCCTCAGGCCTCACAATGATCCAACTTTAAAAGATCTTTTACACTAATAAGTGGGATTGGGAACCAAAAGGATAAAACATGTGTAATCTTAATCTTATATACAACCTTTCGGACTCGCCCCACCTTACAACCTTGCTTCCTATTGTAATTGTCATGATAGCACGTGTGTGTCCCAGCCCATAAGGGTCATGCAGACTTGATGTCATTCTCGCCTTCCTCCAGTGAAGTAGTCCTTCGTGAGTGCGGCACACACCTTTTTATTGGTTTTGAAGTCGTTTGTAATTTGGGCGGGGCGCGTAATTAATTTTATAAGTGATATCTAAGAAAGATAAGATACACACAAATCTTACCCTTATTGCACTATCTTATAAGATATAGAGATTATTTTTTATAAACTTTGACTCAAAAGAGAAGTTAATCGAAGCAAAGTTACTAGAAAAATAAAAAAATTATTGATCATTTCAAGTTCTTTTATATATAAAAAATGAATCCTTTTAGATTGGATGGCTAGCTTTACCTACATGATTTCTGATGAGTCGAGAGTCTATAAAAAACAACCTCTTTACTTGTAGAATTATCACCGGATATGTTGTTGTAGAGTAGACGCTCCCAATTGCAGAAGGTGGTGAATCAGCTAATAACGAATTAATCAAGTATGTACTAAAAGACAAGATCAAACAAAAATAGTGGATTAATACTAAATAAATACAATGTGGATTTGTGGTCCTTCCCACTCATTCCTCATCACACCTTCTTCATAACAATATATATAGTTTCTGGTACACAAACTAAATTTGTTTACTTCATTATATTCCAATTCCATCGTGCCCACTGAGCAGTCTTAATTTCAAGTATTTTTCTTTTTGATTTTTCATGGTGCGATATATGTTTCTAGGATTTGACTATTCTAGATTCACATCGAGAAGTCTCATGTAAGGTGTAAAGCGTTTTCCATCAAAGACGATTATATATCTAAGTCTCGAACTCGTGACCTCTGATTAAAAATGGATGATGGGTACTTACTAGTCCCAGAGTCAAAAAAATTACGAAGAGGGTTCAAAATATAAAAAGGTAAACACATGACAAAATTACTAAGAAAATTCAATACCTTGGCTGATTTTTACCAAAAGGGTTCAAAATATATTGTAATTTTTCAAACCCTCTTACGTTACCTTGGCTCCACCTTAGTACTTACTACTCCACCGTAACTTTTTTGGTGACATCTCTCTTGTAGCTAGATGAATGAATATAAAGACCAAAATTGTATATATTAATAAAGAAACAATAAGAAAGGAGTACATTTCTTAAATGATCATATTCGATATATTTATTGGAAGTGGGCAAAAATTTTAATCCTATGATTAATATAACAAGGGAATTAAATGTCTAGTTTCACTACACTTACTGACTGAATACATTTTTCTGTCTTTCCCTGTCCTTAATTACCAGATTTTTCCTATTTCACCCTTTTCAATCAACTGAGGTTCTTCTGATATACTCGAAAGCCCTGAAAAAATAAAAAAATATATAGGATAAGGGGTTCACATACACATAAGAAAATAATGTCACTTAGACATGATAAATTTGAAAAGCTTCCAAAAAAAAAGAGTTAATTTGGACTACTAAATTAGCTTTAAGATGGTACAAAATTTAATTTATATACACTAATAGTATAAAAGTGATTTTAACTATCACAACATGTTATCTACTTTATTTTCTAGGGTTATAGAATTAGGCTTATATATCAACAGTGGAAATATCGTTGCGGATCACTTTATAAGGATGTGGTAAGAAAGTTACACATTGTCAGTGCATATGAATTAAACTCTGATGTTACTTACATATATAATACTTTCTACAACACAAAATCTTGAAACATACCTTCAATGAAACCCTTCTTTTGCAATAGAATTCTTGTAGCTCTCATGACATCATGTGGTTGATTTGTTTTTTCACTAAGATCAACAAAAGTCTTCAATTGTGCATTTTTAAATAACCAAGTTGACTCCATTTGTTTGTTGATCATTCTAACAGCATAATAAGGGATTCTCATATTTTTCTTCATTGATGATGATGATGATGATGATGAATAATCCATTTTAAAGCAACAATTAACAAACATAATACAATCCATCAAGCTCTCTTTAGCTAATCCTTTCATATCATATGCTTGTGATCTTCTCCAAAGGCTTTTGGAATGTGAATTAGTTGGAGATGAAAGTGATAAAGCTTTAGTTGTGTCACTAATTGCATCATTAGCCTCTCCTAATAACAATTTACATTGTGCTCTATTGCTATAAAGCACAATTCTTTCTTTTCTAAATCTTAATGGACATAACTCCAAAGCCTCACTATATTTCATCATTGCTTCTTCAATTTTTCCTAACCAAAAACTATTGTTCCCTTGTTGCTTCATCAAACTCACCATTACCCTTTTCTCTTCAAGTTTCTCATCACTTATATTTTGCTCCCTTTTCTTCCTATCTACTTTCAAACCCCATATTTCTTCAAGCACTTGTTGAACACCGATATTCTTGATTTTCACCTGTTGAGACATAATATAATTAATATGTAATTAAACGTACTACATGTGTTCACAAATTAAATTTTGAAATGACATGGTAATTTAAAATGGTATCAAAGTAAAAGGCAAAAGATCCTGAGTTCAAATCTCATCACCACCTACAAGATAGAAATATTTTCACTTGTTTGACCCGTGAAAAAAAATAAAAATTTATACATTAGGGGACGTGTTGAGACATAATACGATTAAGTAATTATCATTACCTTTCTTTGTTTGAAATCTGCAAGAAGAGTTCTTGTGATTGTATTACCAACATGTGATCTGCCTCCAAGGGTCCTAAGTTCAACTAAATCAACAAGACACATGGAAGCCACTTCAAGAACTTTGTACCTTGTACCTGTTGAGATATAATATAACTAAATAATTTAAACTCATGCTTTCGAACAACTTAAGTTATTAAATAAGGTGGTGTTAGCAAATACCTAACGGTTAAATTTTTTTAAGATGAGATGGTCACATAATTTAACAGTACCTGAATCGGCGAGAAGCAAGAGTAGACAATCTATTCCCATATATTGCCAATCATCTGAAGATCTTGAAAGATTACAAAGATTCTTGATTACATCCTTTGATTCAGCTATACATCTTCTTCCATCTTTATTATAACACAAAACTCTAATTAATCCAACCCCTCCTGGTGAAGAATCATTAGCCAATCCACCCCACATTTCACTTAACTCCTTCAAAAAAAATTGCTCACAAATGATATTTAAACACCTTTCCTTAATTGCAAAGCAATTTAAAAGATGTAAACTCCAACATTGAAGTTGACTAGCCCATTCCTCAGCTTTACTATTTTCCATTTCTAGTCCTCCAACTCCTCTAGTCAACAAATCACAATGATATTTCAATCTCATATTTAAATCCTTCACACCAACAAACTCTTTGTACACAACTTCAAGACATGTTGAAGCCAAATTCATGGATAATTTCACAATTTCTTCTTCATAAATTGCTACACTTTTGAATGTCTTTTCATAACTTGCTAAATGACCAATTGCTCTAATAGCCACTCTTTGTTCAACCCAAGTCATTTTTCCTCTTAAAAGATCCAATAATGGGACTAAAACACCACAATCCAATGCTTTAATAGCAAACTCAACATTGTTCATTGTATAAGAACCAATAATATGAGAAGCATAATAAGGAATATAAATATTTTGATTTTTTTGAAGCCAAGATATTTGATTTATACCTTTGTTAATTAGACTTGCCATGCATTCAAAAATGCCTAATGATGGAAGCTCTTTGTCATTTGGTTGAGACATTGCCATGGTCCAAAGGCCACTTAACACTAGAACAAGTTCTTGATCTTCATCAATCAAAGGCATTTTTTTAAAGTAGTTTTTGATTTCATTGCTTCTAATTGATGAATTTGTTTCCGTCATTATGCAAAAGAAACAACCTAAAGAGTTATTATAGCAACATTTCTCATCCAAACTAGGCATGGTGGTAATTGGATTTTTTTCTTTTTTCTTGAGAGAAATATTCATTGAAGAAGCAAGGAGAGAAATTTTAGTGTAGTAACACTAGGGTTTTTTTAGTGTGTGTTTATGGTTGAAATTTGAAAGTTAATACAAAGGAGATAATTATCATCTTAGTATAGGAAAAATTGGTCAAAGTTGTGGCCTTTTGGAAGTGGAAACATACATGAGAAGATGTTATAATTATCTAGTAACTTATAGTATACTCTTTGTTTCAATTTGTTTGATTTAATTCGACGTATGAGAGTTGAACTAATTAATATTCAATATGAATAATAAAATTTACACATTTAGAAAGTATATACAAAATACTATAAGTGGTTGAACTAATTAAAGTTCAATGTGAATAATAAGATTTACACATTTAAAAACTACATACCTAATATTTACAATACAAAAATATTCTTTGATGGTACAAAACTAGAAATTAAATAATAACTAAAACAAACAAATAAAAATAAATGAATTATTATATACTGAAATTTTAAAAGATTTTTTCACTATCAGATTATAAGAAAGAAAGCTCGTTAGGTATCAAAGCACCCAAAAACATGACGTAGTGGTTAATGAAATGTGTAGAGAATCATAAAATATCAAATTCAAACTCTCAATAAAGACAATAACATTATGTGATTTCTTTCTATCTATCTAAGCCCTTATGATCGGACTGAGTTATTCGGTACATATTTACCTTTCGATGCATATAATCGTTTATATCCACCAATAGTTAGCAAAGTTGGATGGTACCTAATTAATTTTCAATATTTTATGTAAAATTAATTTATGATTTTGTTGTTTACCTTTCTCCTGTTAGGTAAATTGGGTAAAAAAGTTATTTTGTCTTATGTGTTAAAAAAATGGGGATACGTGAAAGGTTGAAAGTGAATCTTCTAAATTCACATGTAAAATATACTAAACAAGAAAACAGTAATGTGCATAATTATTGTGACAGGTAACAGGGTTTCTAATTATGTGAATCTTATCATATGTACAAGTGCAACATTTGTTTTCGTTAAGCGATAATATATATACACATTAATATAAAGAGTGCTAATGTTTATCTATATTAGTTAATTGTCATTTGATCTAATGTCACTAAAAATTTTAGTGATATATACAAAAAATGTTAATTGTCACTAAAAATATATATTTAACGGGAATTAAATAGTTTCCAATAAAAATATTTTTGTTTGTTCAGGACTAGTAATTGCTCTTTCTAAAATTTAGAACATATAAACTCGAAATTCTAACTCGGCTCTTTTTCCATCAAGGTGTAAACCGCTAAGAATTGTCATAGTAATAAGAAAAAGAATCAGTTTGATGCACAAAATCTTCCGTATTTACACATTATCTGAAAAAGAATTGTACCCTAAGAGATGTAATAACGTAAACTTCACAATTATCATTATTTATGATTGATAATCATATTTTGTAAAACTACGTTGAATATATTATTATTAATGAAGATTTCGACCGTAAATCTTTGTGGATATTCTACGAATTACATATCTGAAAGAGATATGTTTGAAGGACCACATATAATATAATTATATAATTTATATAGACATAATTTTAAGGAGTGACATTAATTCCTTTATATCCGTAAGTGAAATTGTGGTCCCTTTCATTCCAAAATAAACAAAAAAAAAATCAAGTACAAAAGGGGAAGGTCTCAAGAAAATGCGGCCACATTATTAATAATAATAAACCAATTAATTAGAGCAAAAAGATAGTGACTAATTATAATCTTGGTTAATTAGTATAATTAATTAAGGTTTGCCGACTAATACTGTATCACTCGTGCTAATTCATCATGATGATTAAGTATTAACACATAGTTCGGAGGAGGACATCTGTATTTATTTCTTGGGAATCACACATTATTAAACTTTATTTATCACTAATCAATTATAATTAGGCGTGGATTATATAAGCTTGCTTTAATTCTAAACTCGTGATTAAGGAGCCTCATCTATGTAATCATAATTAGCTAATCTCGCAAGACTAAAGAAAAGTGACAAATCTATGGTATATATATCACCCTTAAAAATGATTTCCATTTGTTGGGGTGTGTGATAAAATTTGGTGTTGTTAGTCGATCGTATAAATAAAGAAGGGAAAAGGGATAAATTTACCCCCGAACTTTCATAAGTGGTATGCCTATGCCCTCCGTTATACTTTGCGTTCACATAAGCCCATGCCGTCCAATTATTGGTACACACATGCCCCTCTCACTAACGGCCCCCTCATTTTGGACACGTGTCTTAATCCTAATCAATTAGCCGATTGACCATTCTTTTTAACCCATATACTAAAAACCCGCACCATAAATTCAATACCCACCCGATTCCCTTTAAAAATATCCTAACTCAATTAAAGACCCAAATCTTCCAGGTCCCGTTCCTATCTCACAAAACCCTAGCCACCGCGTCGATTTCATAGTTTTCTTGGTTGTTTCCACCGCGTGTTCGTCGATTCATCGCGTGTTTGTCATAATTTCGTAGTCAATTTTTCATCTATCTGTCGTCTCCCTCAAATCAGACTTAAAACCATGTCTGAAAGTACTTGTGATTCAATTAGTAACTCCATGATGATGACTTATTTTTGTGGTGAAATGACTCGTTGTTTCACTTCAAGGACTCCATTGAACCCCGAAAGAAGATTTTATAGATGTTCTAAACCTAAGGTAGATTTTTCGCTAAATGTAAATTAATATGATTTCTGCTTGTATTTTGGTGTTTATGAGTTCTTCTCTGTTATTTTTAATCAGATTGAAAATTGTGGATTTTGGAGGTGGGAAGATGGTTCTTCAGAAAATTCTTCCATTGAAGTTAATTTACTGAACTCTAAATTGAAAGTTGCTACGTTGAAAATGGATAATTTGAGAGAGTCGATGAATGCAGTTAAGATTGAAAGAGACAATTTGAAGAAAAAATTGGAGAATTTAGAGATTTTAAACTACTTCGAGGTGAATAAATCAAAAAATTTGAAAGCGAAAGTGTCGAAGTTGAAGATGTTGTGTATACTGTCATTTACCGTGTTTGTGGTATTTATTGTTGCAATTTTCAAGTGATTAACTATTGTGTAGCATGAGGAATATATGTTGTTGAATTGTAGTTTCAAGTGTTAGTTATTTCAAGTATTTGTAGTTTTCAAGTGTTAAGTTATTTCAAGTGATCCTATGTATTAGTAAATCTTATGTTTTGAATGTAATTTTCAATCGTTAGCCATTATTTAGTGTAGCTATTGCTTCAAACGTATTGTGAATTTCTAGTTGGCTTTGAACATTATTTTGTGTCTTTTGCCTTAAAGTTTGTAGTATTTAGAGGTGTTATATTAGTCATTATGTTGAAGATGGATAAAGTTCCTGGTATTGTCATTATGTTTTCCTTGTATTTAGAGAATCTGAAAATGGCACTTGCACACGTGTGTTTGCAGGTGTTATTAAACTTGCACAATATCACTATTACAATGTCAACATGAAAGTTACTAACTAACTTGCACAAAGTCTCTAACTAACTTGCACAAAGTCATAAAAAAATAATCTGTTAAATTTGCACAAAGGCACTCTTAAACTGTCAACATGAAAGTCACTAAGGCAATATTAAACTTGCACAAAAGCAGAGCAAAGACATCATATATAACATTCAAACATTGGTCATATATAAGCAAAACGACAGTTAGTTTTAGTTGATACACTCAGCCTATACAAACAGTAGAAGCAAAATAGAGTATCAAAACGACAAGTTTAACCTTAAAGGCATCAGCCTATACAAAATAGTACTACCAAAACATCATTTTAAGGCACTAGCCTATACAAAACATAGCAAAAAAAATAAGTTTAGCCTTAACATCATTAAAGGCACCAACATATACAAAACAGTAATACCAACACTATATCATCATCCCCTTCTTGGCCTCAACTTTTGTAGCTGGTTTGTAGTAATTGCACCCTGTCCATTCTAAGGTAAGTCAGTTGGTGCTATGAAAAGATTTGTAGGTTCACTAACACCAAATTTGTCACCTCTGAAGCCTATTACTCGACGTCCAATTGGTTCTTGTGGGTGTTGTCTCTTCCTCAATCTTGTTAGAAAAGCTTCTTCTGAGATTGTTCTTGGCCTTAGTCTAGGGTCTTTATCATCATCCTCAACTACTGAAAAATAGTTGCTAGAAGAAGCACATTCAAATTGACTCTCTTGTGTTGGTTGTGGGGCTGTGCAGTTGATGTCTTCCTCATAATCTTCATCTTCATCAACTAAACCTCTCCTAGGTTGCCTCTTTTTCCACTTACCAGTTTCTTTTCCTTGCTTAGTAGGTTGCTTCTCTTACTTCTTAGTAGGTTGTTTCCCCTGTTTTGCTTTATTAATCATAATAGAATATGGAGAATTAAATAGTAAAATCGAATAATTATTTGATGTAATTAAAGATTAAATGAAAATTACCTTTTCACATCCTCTTGCATTATGATTTTGTTCTCCACAATTACTACATGTCATCACTTTTCATTTTCTTGTTTGCTTCCATACTCATTGCCTCTTAACAACTTCATTCTTTTCTCTTTCCTTCATAAGCTTAGGTCTACCAACAAGCTTGACCAATTCTGGTGGTTCAATGGAATTCAAATGATCATATTTTTAGAATGGTTCGCCTCGGAAATAGCCTCAGGCAAGGGACACCCGATAGTATTTATCGTAAGGCGCCCCGCGAGCTCCCTTAGCCTCTCTCCATCCTCCTGTAACGGATGATAAGTCTCCGCAATAGGAGGGGCTGCGGGTTCACCAGGGTTGGGAGAGTTTGGGGCCGGTTGGTTGAGACCGACTTTGAAATTAGCAAGGGAACTACTTCCAAATAAATCTGCTAATTCCGAAGCCCAGCGGAAACGCCCCTAACAGGTTGTAATTTGTGTTTGTAAACTACCAAGGCTGCCTCCTTACTATAATACCAATCAATTTCTTTCTTTGGTATCATTTTCTTGTGCTCCATGGCCTTAATTGCATGTGGACATGAAAATCCAGTCAGATCCCATATTCTGCATGTGCATTTTTTCTCTCTTAAGTTGACAATGTGCCTATCTGCACCTTCAGTAACCTCATAGCCATTATCCCCATTGTCACTCACCTTACAAACCCTGGAAATCTTCAAATACTCAATAGATAATAACTCACTTTTGGGACTGAACCCATCATCTTTTCACTTCCTCACAACAACCTCTTTTGCTGCCAACCTCTCCATTATTTTGACCCTGATGTCTTCCAACATTTCAATAATTGACTTGTACCTTGCTTCAAGTATCCAAGCATTGAATGATTCAGTAAAGTTATTGTCCACAGCCTGATTTTTGCACACTGTATCTAAATAAGCTCTGCACCATGCTTTGGGAGGATACTTGTTTATTAAATCTTGTCCAGCCTCTTCATCAACTTCCTTGATCTCTTGAAGTTGGTCCTCAAACTCCTCTGTAAATGATGACCATACAGCTCACCATAACAACTTTTTCAGCTCACTTTTACCCCATCTTTTGCACCAATTTACCTCAATATGTCTTGCACAATATCTCTGATGTGCTTCAGGTAAAACTGTCCTTACTGCTTCAAGCAGCCCCTAAGTAACAAATTAAAATAACTAAAATTAATAAAAGGAATAGTATCAAGCAAAGGCAAATAAATTGCAAATTAGTAGTATAATATTACCTTCTGCATATATGATATGAATGTCAGTCCTTCACCATTTTGAAGTTCAAGTGAATGTTTCAAATATTGCATGACCCATGTCCAAGTCTTCTTAGTCTCTTTATCTACCACAACCCAAGCTAGAGGGTAGAAAGAGTTATTATTGTCTTGACCAACATCACACAATACCTGTCCCTTAGTTTTTTCTTTAAGGAATGTACCATCTAACCCAATAAGTGGTCTTAACCCAGACTTAAAACCCAGCTTCATTGCCTTGAAGCATATATATATCCTAAGAAATTTTCTCTTACCATTAGATAGTGCCTTTTTAGACAAATCTATCACAATGTCAGACCTTGGATTACAACTTCTCAATTCAGTAGCATAACCCTCTAATTTATTGTAAGAGTCTACAACGCTACTTTCTAGTATCTCCTTTTTGTCTCTCTTGCACTTTGCTTCACTTACATTTAGCTCAAACACTCTATGTAAGTTAACCTTCATTTCTTTGATCTTGTACTTGAGGTCACTTTGCAATTTGTCCTTAAAATACAAAGCTATTGTTGTGTAATCCACTAAAGAGTTATCATATATTGTTCCACACTCTATATGATCTACAAGTGTTTTGACACTAACACCAGGAGTGGTCAGATCCCCAGAAATAAGAAGTAAAAATGGACAACCTTCAGCAACACATGTATACCTCAATCTTTTGCTATCACTCTTCACCACAACTGGTTCTACCTTCTTAGCTAGAGCATAAAGTTTACAAAACTGTTTTGCTTCAGTTATGTCCTTGAAGGCCATACCCTTAACAATCTTCTTATAATCTTGCAAACTATCAGTTATATTCCTCTCTTTTTTAGTAGCAAGATTTTCTAATACATCTGTATCATAATCTGAACAACTAAACATCATTCCATTATTACTGTCATCTTCACTTTCACTACAGTCTGTGCCTTCATTAACAATTGGTGAAAGTAGAAATGATCCATCATGCATGACAATATCAGGTATATCAACAGATAATTCACAATCCTCAGTAGCAAACAAGTGAATAAATTTATAATTAGTACAGATAAAAGATGTTAAGGTCCTAACTCCCTCATCACCAATTATTTCAAAATACTTCCTAGTTGGAGCAAGTACAATAAATTCTTGCACACCAACAGAACCTAACTTATCAGTGTACTCATTCACTAAGTCAATAAAAGATATACGATCAGGATCATATCATTTCCAATAATGAACCCATCTTTTGTCATAATGTGGTTCTGGACTGGTTTGCCACTCACCACCATAATGAAAGTATATGGTAACTTCAACCATGTTAATGACCTACAAAGAGTTATGAAATAACATAAGTAAGTAACACTAGGAAATAAGTAAGTTACAATATAAAATAAGTTAGTTAGCAAATAAGTCACATTAAAGAAGTCAGATAAGTAAGACAGTCACATTTAGTAAGACAGTTAAGTCAATCACATTAGTAAGCAGTTAAGTCAGTCACATTAAGTAAGTTAATTAGTCATTAGTATAAGTCAGTTAAGTAAGTATAAGTCAGTTAAGTAAGTGCATAAGGCATTAACATAGTAAGTCACATTAAGTAAGTTAATTAGTCATTAGTATAAGTCAGTCACATTAGTATAAGTCAGTTAAGTAACGGCCCGTTTGGCCATGTGATATGGAATCATGATATGGAATCATGAGATGAAATCATGATATGGAATCATGAGATGAAATTGAAGTTTTGTTTGGACATGCGATATGAAATTTTGTGTTGTATATTTTCTCATAAACATAAAAATCTCATAAGTTGTAAAACTATTAAAATAGCCCCAATTGTTTATTCAATCTTATCAAATAAATAAAAATTTATAAAATCGCATAATAAATTATTACAAAGCTATTTGTTCTCCACTTACAAATAATTTCCTCACGTTGAACTTGTATTTCTCGATCATGTGACCGAGAAGACGAACCAACATTGTTACTTTGAGCCATTTGTTGGTCAATATCATCCGCAACTATATTTTCATGCTCATAGACCATAAAAATGTCATCAGTACTTTGGTATTCTCATAAATAATTATGTAACACTGCACAAGCTATGATAATTTTCACTTGTGTATCAATTTCATAATGGTTCATGCCTTGTTTCAGTATTCTAAATTTATTTTTCCAAGCTCTAAAAGTCCGTTCAATCACATTGCGCATAGATGAATACCTAGAATTAAACAGTTCCTTGGCATTTTGAGGCTCTCTTTCACTTCCTCGGTGATCTTGCAAATGATAGCGCAGTCCTTTGTATGGAGCTAAAAATTCTTTTGTGTTTCAGAAACCAGCATCAACAACATAATATTTATGTCACGCCCCGAGCTACCCCCGAGACGCGGACACGGGACCTAGGACCACAATTGATCCCAAGCTAACCCTGCTGGCATGATTATGAGCATACTAAAGATAATAAACTGATGCGGAAGCTAAATCATAAATAAAATAAAAAGATGGGGAAT
>JAJOOO010000957.1:0-22979 GCA_029582685.1 Solanum piurae
GCCGTGTTACATCTAGGGAGTACCCTTGGGTCGTGACAACCAAATTAAAATTACATACTTTTGAATAAACCTAAAGATTATGTATCACATTCTAAAGATAATGGAGTTACTGGACATGTATACATGGAAATAGCATGGTTGCCTTGAATGTGGTACATCATTATTTATATACTTGTGCCTTTTTTTGGTTGATAAAAAGCAAGTTAGTCCTATTTAGGTGTTCTAATCATTTTTTTAATATTATAAGTATCAATGCTAATTCTATGTCAGCAACTCCGATAATGTTAGATGTTATATTATGTTAATTAGTTTTACATAGTTTAATATTTCTTATTTCGTGAACTACACCCTACGTTCTTTTGTAATTGTTACTATTTTCTTTTTAATAGTCAAACGATATAAACTTTAACTAACATTTTCAGATGTATTTTTCCATCATATAGATATGAAAAAATTTGCAATTTATAGTACTTTTTGTATAGTTTTTGAATATCTAAATTGTTATTTCTAAATATCAAATTAGTGTAATCTAAATTAACTTTAAAAAATTAGTCAAATTGACTATCAAAAAGCGCAATATGACAACTAAAAATGAATAATGAGAGTAATAACTAAAATTGTGTTAAAATTAGATGATATTGTTGTGTTTGACTAAACACATTTAGTAGAATAATACATAAAATTAGGCATGTACAAATTTTATAAAAATAACAGTCTTTGACAACGTGGGTTTGAAGATATAAAACTAGGCATGTACAAATTTTATGAAAATAATAAGGGATAAATGTGCAACGCATGTTCCCAAAGACTAGTGAAAGAAAAAAAAGAATAAGAAACTCGAATAATAATGATCAAAGAAGTCAAAAAATAATTTTTGTATGAAAAAAAAATATACCTTGAACTTTGCTAGAAGGATCATATATATACCCCTACATGATTTTAAAAAAATATAAAGTAAAAAAAATAAATTTAAAACTATTTTTTTCACTTCGGTTAGATGAAGGGTATATATGAGCTCCTTTTGTAGCGGTAAGAGTATATGTGGGCTATTTGTATAATGGTAAGGGTATATATGGGCCACTTTCATAACGAGGGGTATATCAGCTTTAAATGACAAAGTTAACAGTATATCAGACCGTTGTCCCTTATATTAAAGCAACACAATACTATTTCGGTATCATTACTTATCAAAAAAATTGAACGACAGTTTTATTACTCTAACTTTATATCATATATTTTAATTTGAAACTTGCATTGTTGATATTCTTACTTCATAAGCTGTAAGTATAATTTTGTTTCCTTGAAAATTTTGATATCCTCCCTTTTTCCCAATTGTTGTTCCTTTCCTTTTAAAAGTATTAGATAAGTAGAACAAGTGCAGCGTCAAGTCCAAGTACATATAAGATGGAATAAAAACTTCTCAACTACTACATGATACAACCTAAAATGAAATACTTGCTAACAATTTTACAATTCGAAGACGAAACACAACAATACAGAGCAGCGGGAAGGTCGAAATCTAGTGAATCTGTCTTTAAAGTGTAGCTCCGCACCTTACCCATCGTGTAATGACTGTGTGCCTTCACCCCATGATTTTAGTGCTCCGATTGCACCTTGTGTATCTGTAAAAGTGGCTAAAGGAGCTTGTTGGCTTTTTAGATTTTTGCAACGACTAGAAAACGCCAAACTTGCTATATTGCTACTTAAATCCACATATCCATCAATTTACAACAGAAAAATAACAATAAACAAATTCACTAAGTAACTTCAAAATGGTCAGACTAGTTATACTTTCCCTTTTTTGCATACATATAAAAGAAAATATGTGTAGCAGCAGTGAGGCCCCAATGAAGAATTCATTGACAAGGGACTCCCGTGTTATCGTGTATGAACCCTTTTGTTTTGTTCCTCAATATGGTCTCATACTGATGGGAAATATTTGTTGAGATTGAACGGAAGAGAGTAGAATTCTTCACTTCTTGTATCACTCTTGAAGGACCGGAACTTGTTCCACCACGGCTTGCCTCTGTCTTTCTTTGTCGAACTCTCCTTTTTGTGCATTGTGTTGTCCAGGAAATAAGCCAAGATGCCAGCAACAAAAGCTTCCGATGAGAAGGGAACGTTCACCATGTCGTTGAACTGAAGAATAACAAAGCACAAGTAACTCTTTTCAGCCACCTCTCAATAATTGAATGAAATCAAAATGTTAAAATGGACTGAGCTAGTGCTAATTGCTATACCCATCGTCCATGTGTGTGAACAGGTCCGTAACCAGCAATCACAGTGTATTCATTGAAGTACTGTGGTACTGATAAACCCAAAAAGATAGAGAAACCTAATATAAACTTGTTACGGAAACTATTAAGATTGCAGAACTGAAGAAAGCTTAAGCCTCCAACCCCTACAAAGAAAGAGAACAAGAAATCACTAACTCGTCATAACGTGAACCACATATTGGTAGTGATCATGACACAGGGCTTCCCTTGTATATCTACGTACCTACATAAGCAAAGAATAGGCAATACAGAGCGCCTACAATGGGTGCTGGAATCGAAGCAAAGACGGCACCAAATTTTCCTGAAAAGAAACACAGTGCATTTAGATAAAATAACATGCAAAAGAGGAGCAGGGGGGAAAGGGATAAAATATCAGCGAAAATCAAGAAAATACTTGTACAGGACATTTACCAAGGATTGAAAAGAAAATCATAAACCCTGCTGATATCTGAACAACTCTTCGGCTGCCAACACGTGTTAGTGCTAAAAGACCAGCATTTTCACTGCATGTGTATGAAGAGAAAGTTAATTCGTCTTAGATAACTAATTTCTTCTATCTTATTGTGCTGTAGAAGATTTCGTCTGTACTTACACAGATACAGAAGATCCATTCCCAGTGCCGAACAAACCCGACAGTAAAATGCCAATGCCCTGACATAACAAGAATTTGGAAAGTAAATACAGCAAAAAGGTTCGTCATATGATGATAATTAGGGAGCACGTTGGCAAGAGATCGGAGTGAGGAAGTGCAAGAACAATCATCCTTCTCGTGAATCAAACGGAGAGTTCCAAATTAATTGTCTTTCCATATATGTATGCCCTTATACACCCCACCCCCCACCCACCTCCCCTAAATAAATAAAAACAGATAAGAGAATATAAAAGGTACTTTCTCTTTCCATGATCCAGAAACTCTCATTCATTCCCCCACCCCCAAATCAAAAAAAAAAAGAAGCTCCGGCTTCGATTGAGTGGACACATCACAAATTTACTCGTGCAATGCATGGAGAGAGTCATATGACAGGCAGGTATTTAGCTGAAGAGTCATGTGACAGACTTGGGATACTAGCTGAAGAAATTTTGGGGTACGAGCTGAAGAAATTTGTAATACCAAAGGTGAAATCTTCTGGTGGAAAAGGCTAATCTGGGAAGACTGAAACAATGTCATGACTCTCCATATAAACCTTTCAAACCACCCTATGCATTTGATTCTGCGTTCAAATTCAACAAAATAACAAAATTGTTTGCGTTTTCCCTTTTTAGTCATTGTATTAGAAAATGTTGGGACTAGGGAGGGGAGTTTACAGAGGGGGCAGCATCTGTTTACCTGCCAACCTACGCCCCGGCTGAGTATGGATGGTGGCATGGGAGTGGCACTTGCATATCTTGCAACTGCAATAAAAGCACCAGTAGACTGAAAACACCAGAAAGCACAAGCAAGAAAGAGATTAGCTTTAGCCCAACATATTGACAAGCATAAAAGTAGCCATACTCACTAACAAGGGAAATTGTCGATGAAATTAAAGAAACAATGAAGAAGTTAAAGAAGGGAAGAACAGAGCAGGGGATAATAAGAAAGAGAGAGAGAGAGCTGCAGGTTAACAAGTAACATATGTAAGCTGAACCAACAACCTGAGAAGTCATTATATTCATTGCATCCTAATGCAAGCAGAGTACTACGTAACAAAGCAAAAGAATTATCAAAAGAGAAATGCAGACCTAAAATATTTGTAAGCATGCCAGACTATATAGACGAGAGCTAAGCTCGAGCGGAAAGCACCCTTCTCATCCACCCTTGAATTTGGGGGATTTGAGTCAACAAGGGAGCAAAGTGGGAAAGTGCCAGTATTGACAATTGAGGAGAGGGAGGTGGGCAAGAAAAATAGGTTACAGCACCACAAAAATGCTAGTATCAGATAGTAATTCACAATATTCACTGTGTATCAAAGTTCTGATGGGTGACAAACCTCTACGAGAGCAACAAATGTAGCCATCATCATAGCAAATGCTTCACCAGCATCAAATGAAGGTGCTCCCCATTGAAAAGGATATGGAACTCTAATCCTGCAGATAATCCGGCAAATTATGAAAATATTACAACAACTCAATAAAGTATCATGTATTAGATCAATGAGTTAGTACATAGAAACATAAAAAGAAAGAAAGAGACAAAAAAAGAAAAAACAATTAAAAAATGAAATACAAAAAGATGATTGGAATTAGTTAAAAAATAAACATGAGAAAAAAGGAAGCGGAGAATATAGTAGTACTTCTGTCCCAATCCCAAACTATTTGATACCAGTCCATTTCGATACAAGTTTCATAACTTTCAAGACACCACATTCATTATGAAATTTGAAAGTATGTTCTGGAATTTTCTCTAATAAACTACCTTTTCAACCATTACTTTAATATTTTCTTCCACTATGTATTACTAATAAAATATATAAGTCAAGTTAACATCTACAACTTCTTGCTGATCAAATATTGTTATATAAAATGTAACGGGGCAGTATACCTTGTTTAGATAACATCATGAAGAAAGTAAGTCCAAAGTGAAAGGATTTTTTCTAAAAAAAGGAGGGTTTCAGCAGGAAGAACAAGCTAATCTTCTTTTTTTTGTTGGGTTTTCTGTTAAACTGAAAAAAAAAATCATTATGTTCAGTTTTTGTCAGTTACGATTTTGGTTTTCGCAAAACAAAAATTGTTCTCCTTTCAACATGTTGCTCTTATTTGTTTTTGTTTTTTGTTTCTAGTGAAGTATTTCGGAAAATGCATCCAACCCAACAGTCACTCAGTTACATTGGAACTAAAAGCATCATTTTGATACACTGATGGAGAAATCTAGTAGGAAGCTAAGCGAATACAGGCACTTAAACAAACCTACTAAGCAAAGTGGAAAGCTTTGCTTTTGACAATTGCATCATGTTCCATGACGATCAGCCATTAGTGGAAACTGGACTGATGAAGTGGAGAAGAGAAGAAATATTTTATGTGCGCAATAATATCAATTATTCAACGATCCCTCAATTCCAATTAGTTAGAGTTGGCTACATGAACTCTTTGCATAGTTAGGCTTTCTACGCTGAATATTAACCAACCAGAACTCCACTAATTTATCCAAGCTTGGTACTGATTATGCTTCATCAAGATGGAGTTTGGTCCAAGGATTATAAAAGTAAATACAATAGCTTTTACCATTTCCAAAGTGTAGGCAACTTCAGAAAGAAACAACGTTGCAGTCTTAAACAAGAAAATCAGACTAATGATTTTCAGATACCTATCAGTCTATTTTATCTTGTACCTTTTTCACCACAGTATGATGTAAGTTAATTATTGTGTGCAAGAATTAACGGCAATTAATGTGCACAAGCATTCCTCCATTATGCCTAGAGGATATGAAAAAAAAAGGAACAAGAATATCCCCTGGAAAATAATAAAAGAAGATTATTTACCAGGGAGCAGCACCAATAAGTCCAGCCCGATCAGTTCTGCAGCTTATCTGGGTCCTTTGTGGCTTCCCATTATAAGCCCCAGCCAGAGTAAGAATGTATGCATAAATCCAGACGATTGCCACAGTGAAAAGAACAGCAAAGCGATCAAAGATATGCTTCCCTGGGCGTATCAGATGGGCCAAATACTGCAATAACCACCAAGTTAACATTCTTTGTTTCATGTCTAATGATGCCTTCCAACATAAATAATTTTCAAAAGGAAATTTTGATTTCCCAAATAGCATCTCACCTGAGAGAAGATGACCAAGAGGACCAACTGTGGCAACCCAACTTCAACACACTTGGCAACCTAAACAGATAAGATGTTTTTTTTTTCACTATAACAGCAAACTGGGAACAAGTCCATGAACACCCAAACAGAAAACATGTAATGTACTATAGGATTGATACTTCAGAATCAGTGCAACGAAGTTGTATACTTACCCCAGGAAAACCAAACTCATAAAGCCCAAAGCCAACAAGAGACACCAACGGAACAGCTGAAAGTGGGGTCAGAAACCTATGAATCCACCGAACATAAAATGTTAACAAGATCTAGTTTCCACATGAACATGCAGAACAATAAACCACAAGAATAATCTTTTGAAGTTTTGCTTGATACACTAGTATAGAGGAACACTATGCAAAGTACAGAAAATTATATCACTTCACCAAAATGATGGATGAAAGAGAAGGTACTACATGAGAATTATGAACGGGGTGTGCATAGAGAAGCACAACTTGAAGCATGAATTATGCTATAGGTAATGTATAGTTAACGGCACATAAGCATTGTGACATTGACAAACCTTACAACGTTGCGCCAGAGACCACTGAAACCCAGGACAATCTGAAGTGTTGAAGCAACAATAAGTGCACCTTGGGTGGCTCGCATTATCTTCTTGAATCTCTGATGAGTCATAGGAGATGTTTACAATCAATAAGGACCGAATATCTCTAAAATGCAAAAGATGAGTCTCATAATGTCTTACACTGTGTCTCCACATATCTTCCCTTCCATTAGAGAATTAAAAGGAATATAGACCAATACGAATCATAAAAAGAAAATAATAAGCAGCTTGTTTAAAATTGCTAAAATGCAAGCAACATAATAATTAAAAACTAGTTGTTATTTCTTTTTTTGACATTTAAATGCTGAAATTCATCGCATATTCACACAGAAGACGAAATACAATGTCTGAAGAGACCAACCGAGACAGGGTCTGGGTCTTCCCACCGACCAGAAAGGATTATTGAAATTGTAGGTGCAACAAAGGTATAGGACCCGCCAATCACAGCAGGCAGCCTAGTTCCAAAGGAAGTCTGCAACAAGGTGTTCAATCCAGAAACAAATAGCACCGTCTGAATAACTTTTGCTTTTTCCTCCTGCAAAAAGTCACGTAATATTCCATGTAAGAAGGATAACACTATTTGAGGTCAAAAATCAATCATGGGTGATGTAGTTAAACAGCTTAATTGTGTTAAAAGGCCTCACATTTCCACCTCCCATTTGGGGAACCAACGCTGTAGGAATGATAACTGTTGTACCAAGCATAACAAGATAATGTTGAAATCCAAGAAGGATAGCCTCAGCTGCATTCCAACAATTAAAACAAAATCAACATGATACAACATCCAGATTATGATGAAATTGGTAAAACCATATTTAAAGATGTTAGTACAGACAAGTGTTTGGTTATGTCTTTGACTCTTTGTTCAAAAGCAATAGGAGGAAACATAGTAAGTACTTTATGCTAACCACCAATATATTAGTTTCACAAAATGGGCCTACTGGCCATGAAACTCTTGAACAAGTTGTGTGAGACTTTGATCTAACCTGATATGGGCATGGTAAGTGACATTTATTTAAATGTAAGAATAAAGAAACTTCAAAAGAGATTCCAGTTATTACAGGGGAGGGGAGACCCAACATTATATACACGAAAAATACACCTATCATTTTTACCAAAAGAAGGGAGACCTCATAGCTGTTCCCATATTAGAAATTTTTCAACATCTCAAACATAATTAGTTGACAATTTATTGCAAACCGGAATTGAGACCGGTTTAGAATAAAAATACCAATCAATCAACTCATCAAACAGAAATTAGTTAGGTGAAACAAATTCTGTAAATCAGTTTGGCAGAGATAGTTACGCACGCCATGGGGGAGGACTAGTAATACAATAGGAAACATTAGGAAGCTGATCTTTTGTTGGATGTGGCGCTGGGTCATCTGACTTTGCTGCTGGAGCTGCTCCTCCACCTGCCATTTTATCACAAACTCACTCCAACTCAACACTATACACCAAAACACAAAATTTACCAGTTTTCAAAGGGAACACTCAAACTCTTTTGTCTATTCAGGAAAGCAATTTTGTACCAGAGCTTCGAACAACACACTACTACACCATATACTACCTACTAACTTTATATCAACTGTTAAAATAAAGAAAATCAAACTGTAACAACTAGTGCTTGCCAGTTTAAACTTTATACTCCAAACTAAAATAATCCTTTTATCTTATATATTTTGACTATAAAATTTTCCTTATATTACTAAAATATTTTTTAATAATAAAAATATATTAATGTTCTTTTAAATTTTTCTGGGAGAAAGTAATATAACCACTTTTCATTTTAAATAATGACAGTTTTTTCTCTTCAGACTTTTTATATTAGGTATGATTTGAAAAAAAAAACATTATATCACATACTTTTTATTGCATAACTATTTAAATTTATTTTCTATATCAATAATAATGGATTTATTTTATGGATTTTAAAAATTATATGATAAACGAAATTAAATTCAATAATATTTTGATATGTTATATTACTTATTGTAACTTTTAGTTGGGACTGGTATAAAATTTTGAAAGGAAACAAAAGAATAAATATTTAATTTAAAATAAAAATGGTTTCTTCAAATTTTTGATAACTTTTATATGATACTTTTAAAAAGTATAAGATCAAAAATTATTTTTAATTTATTCTATATATATTTTAATTTATAATCACAAGATTTGTTTTTGAAAAAAAACTATTTTTGCCGATAATGTAATAAAGTTTTTCCAGCATCTCAAGTGGGTATGTGCCTATAAATTGAAGAAAATGTTTTAATAAAGAGAAAAGAAAAAGGGAAAAGTTACTTTATAGAGGATGGTATTATGCTGTTGCCCAATGCAAAAAGAGAAAGAAAAGAAGTGTAGAAAGAGTATATTAGAAAGTACTTTCTCTATTCAATACTCGGTCCAACAATAATGGTTCATTATATTATTTTTTAGAATATCCACTAATACTTATTCACTTTATAAAATTAATAAATAGTTTTACATTTAGTTTCTAATTTATTTTTATCATTAATTATAATTATTTATAGTCAATTCCCTATTATATTTTTCAAAACATTATATTTATTATATTCAAAGAGTGATATAGTAAAATCACTCTTCTGCTTATAATTTCTTAAGAAGTGTGCAAAGTCAATAGTGGACAAGTATTATTAAACAGAGGAGTATTAACTTAATTGTGAGGCAATGCACATTTTTTAAGAAAAAATATTGAAGAACATAATTTAGATCATACTTTTCATTATTATCCTTTGTGAAATCATAAATATAACTTTATAAATATTACAATTTGTTTCCTAAAAAATATCAAACTTTATTAAAGAATATGATAAATATAAAACAGGAAAAATCCTTTTAGCCAGAAAATTTGGCGATGGTAAAATAACATATTTCACATTATGTTATTTTACCTTTTTGAATATTTTTACCTTTTTAACTTTGATACCTTTTAATTAAAAAATGGAAAAAAGATCCGTTATTTTAAAATAAAAACGATATTATAGACTTTATAAATTTCTGGTCAAATTCTGACCAAATTTTTTGGCTATATATGCCCTTACGATAGTATAAAGGGTATATATGTTCTAATTTTTGGACGGCAAAATCACCAATATCCCAAAAATATAACGAAGAGTATTTACATACCATTTACAATAGTTCGAAGATGTATTTATCTTTTTTCCCTTGAATTAATATGAAATAAAGGGAATATTGAGTAAAATTCTGTATGAGCTGCACAATGTGAGGATAAAAAGAGTGGCCCCCTTTTCTCTAACTTTAAAAGAAAAAGGAAATTCCTAGAATCTTTCTTGATAGACACATAAATTAATGAACCTTCTTTTATTTAATTAATTAATTATGCTGCAACATAACATACCGCTCACCAGGTCTTACTTTGTCAAATAAGAAATAATTACCTAATTAATAAAATAACCTATTCTTATTTTTCTTTTTAATTAATAAATAATAAAGCTCCTTTCTATGATGGTGTCTTCACATGTATTGCCCAAATGATTGTTCTTTTGTTTATCTTTTTTTTTAAAACACAACCGGTGATTTTGACAATTTGATTTCACAATTTGTACCTTTTATATTAGTTTCACTAATACTCTTTTTTTCTCCATTTGTCCTTGTTCACTCTGTTAAAAAAAAATAAAGGGAAAATTATGCGGATAATTAAATATATACTAGTTAACTAGTTAATATAATTATAGATTATCTTAATTATAATTCGCGATCTATTTTTAGTTACAATTACGCGGCTCAATTTTTTAATTTTGTATAATTCGCACGTTTGTATAATTCGGAATAAGTATAATATACTTTGTTAATAATGTAATTTTGTATAATATAATTTGTATAACTACTTAAAGTTTAAATATTTATGTTTGTATAAATTCGTTATTTCGAGTTTATACAAAAATAGTTGAATTATACAAATGTACCCGCAAATTATACAAATTCACCTGCGAATTATACAAACGAGGCAGCTTAAACTGTAGCTACAACCCGTAAATGTGCAAATTATAGCTATGGAGCATAATTAATTTTATTATAGCGGCTATTTGCAAAATTTTCCAAAAAATAAATGTCTATTTTTAGGTGTTTAATTTAACATTTTTTTTAAAAATAGTTGTTTAATTTAACATTTTTAAAAAAAATAGTTGTTTAATTTAAGAAATTAAAAGATTTAATTTATTATTTCATATCGATTAAACTTTTTTGGATGTGTGTAACGTGTTACACGTAGATCCCATGCTATATATATATTTTGGATATATATATATATATATATATATATATATAAAATTCATAATTAATTTTTGTTATTATAGAAATTGAAGTACAAACAAAAAGTTCCATCACATACTTTTAATATTAGCTATTTAAGTGACCAAATATGATTGAATATGCTCGCCAGATAAAAATTTGAACAATCACATTAAGGCCCCATTTGTTTTCTTTAAGATTTAGAGGTCTGAATCTGAATGCATATATGAATGTTAAAATGTGCATTGAGATTTAGAGGTTTGAATCTGTATACATATCTGATATATTAAGATATTGACATTAAGATCTAAATATTAAATAGTTAAAACTGTTTGTTTTCTCAACAACTGAATGTATAAACTTTGTCTTTATTTAAAATAATAATAAACATAAAATGCAAATAAAATACTAATGTAATACACTATCCTTTTGGAATGTCTAAATTAACTCATACCTTTGTGACAAGAAAAATAATGTTTAATAGATTAAAAATGATGACGTATGACTTATTTCAATTGTTCAATGATTGTATGCAAAGTTTTGAAGTCAAGCAAGTTGAAAAATAAAAGGTAGCGAAAGTTATCACAAGTTCCTTGGTAAAATTTTCTCTGAAATTTGAGTCAAATGTCTCGGATATTTTCTCTCAATCTACAAAGACTTATGAGGCCCACAAACTATCAAATTGAAGGTCTATAAGTCTAGTTTCCAACACATCAAATTGTTTTTCCACATAACTTCAAAATAAAGAGATACACACATTTTTGCGAGATGACACAAGCATGCATGTGAAGGAGGCAATGTCGGTGAGACTTTTATATAAGGTCATCTTCTTCATTTTCTCTGGAAAGAACGTTCTTAAACAAGAAACCCAGCAGAGTTAGATCCAAATAGTTATTAATTTTCTCAGCCTACGTCCTTGACGGAAGTTGTTCTACGCAATGAGTTCGTCATTG
Organism: Solanum piurae; assembly: GCA_029582685.1. Taxonomy (NCBI): domain Eukaryota; kingdom Viridiplantae; phylum Streptophyta; class Magnoliopsida; order Solanales; family Solanaceae; genus Solanum; species Solanum piurae. The sequence continues at coordinate 11,847 of JAJOOO010000957.1, forward strand.
TGATATAACTTCTCCCATCGATTTTGCAATGTATCTCTGATGGGGTAAAATTAGGCATTGAGGACACTAATTGTTGAACTAAATAGGCCTCAAATGAGTGTAAATCTACCACTCATCAAGGACAAGCAAGGTAGATTTCTACTCATTTGAGGTCTTTTTAGTTCAACAATTAGTGTTCTCAATGTCTATTATGTCCTATTCAGATGATATTTTGCAGCTATGAAGGCTAAAGGACAAGGCAAAGATGAATACACGAAAAAGAGAAAATAAAACATTGAAAGGAGTACAAAATTCCAACTGGTAGTCGCCTAACCAAAAGGCATATCACCCAATTGGCCTGACCTCGCCCAAGTTGGCAGTGCACATTTAAAACCTCTAAAAGTCCATTGCGGAAAGTGAAACTCTTAAGTAAAAATGAAAGCTAAAAGTGCGAACAAGGTGGTAATCGACGATCTGCTGAATGTAAAAGGCTGACTCAATCGAGTTCTCCAATTGAGGTTCAAACACTTGAAGCCTGAAGCAAAAAAAAAGGCGAGTTAAAAGGCAATCGACGATCCGCCGAATCAAAAAAGTGAACCCGACTAATTTCGTCGATCATGGAATTGTGGGCTAATTTTGAGAATACTATAAATAGTCCAAGGGAGAGAGAAAAATATATCACTTTTTTTTTTGAGATTTTGTATAAGATTTTAGAGAGACTTCACATCTTTATTCTTTTACCCTTTGAGAAATATTTTTAGTTTTTGGGGTTCTTCAAACACTCTTGTAATTGACATTTGAGGGTTCAAATCAAAGTGAGTCTTGAATATTATTGATTAATTTCAACTCTCCAATGGCTGAAAACATAATTGGTATACTTTATTTTCCTTTTATGATGCTTGGCTAAAACCCCAATTCTAGGAGTGTTGATTTAATTTAGTGGGTCTTGTGTCTTGCTCTATTTTATTACTATTTATCCATGGATTTGAGTTATTTATTATGAAATTAATTTATGGGTTAAGGCTGCAAACTTAATCCTAGTCTAAATTTTCGATTGATGTTCAAAAGATATTAATTGAAGTGGGTAAATAGCTTGATGCATGCAATTTAGGTTTGATTTCTATAGTTTGCTCGAAAGAGAAATTGTGGTTCAATTCTAGTTGTTAAATCTGCTCGAAAGATATTTTAGAAAGGTATTGGGTAGATTTGGGATTCACATAGATGAGACCGAAGGAGATTCTATAATATGCTAATTTGAGAATGAAAGAAAATTAGTGTCATTGAAGATTACCTATCTTATCCATGTTTGTTTAGCACTATTGAGCACGATCTTTTACCCATATTTAACATCAATATCAATCCCCACACCCCTATATCACCTCTTACTTGTTTGAAACCCTGATTTTAGTTTAATTTTGAAAATTGATACCAAAATCCTTTTCGTAAATTTTGTAGAATCATCCACCTACTTTCTCTTATTGCTACAATGAATTGTTTTCATTCTTAATTTTCTAATTGAAATCTTTACACTATATTACTCCTTGTAGGATTTGACCCCAACTCTCTTGTTGGGTATTTTTATTGCTAACGACCGCTTACTCTTCTAATTATTTTTAGAGTAGTTTGACCATTATCATTAATCTCATCCTTCAATTTCAAGTTCTTGAAGGTGGGAAAAATATTTCCAACAATGCATCTCTTAGCTCTCTCCAAGTGGTGATTGAGTCATGTGGAAACTCATTCAGCCACTTTATTGCCTCCCCACTCAGAGAAAAATGGAACAATCTCAATCGCATTGTTGTTTGGCTGACCCCAAAAATCTTAGAAGATTTACATGTGCCAACGAAGTTCATTAGGTGTTGATTCACATCATCTCCAGATGCTCCTATGAATAGAACTTTCATGTTTAGCAGTTGAATCATAATACTAATGATAGTGAAATTCACGCCGGGTGATAATGGTGGGAGAACTATAGCCCCAGTGGCCTCAACTTCGTCCACATTTGCATCATCATCATCCAGAGAAAAGTTAACGGGTTGTTACTCACGGCCTCTCAGGGCAGTCTAACATTGTGGTGGGGCCAGATCTTCTTCCTCACCATCAAGTTCATCCCCAGCATTGAAATTATTTTTGTTGTTACAATTGTTGGCATTTGACTGGGCCTGAGCCTAAAAAAATATCTTTTAACCTCATCACTTCACTCTTTTGTGCACTTATTTTCTTTCAAATATACATTTCAAGCTCAAGGTTGTAAGAAATTAACGGTTCTCCCTTACTTCGGGTACTTGGCATGCACTAACCGATACCCTTCAAGAAACAAAAATAAGAAACAAACTGTAAAAATTAGGAAATAAGATTAATATTGAAATAACACACACTTGAATTAATTGACAATTGTATTCCTCGACAACGACTCCAAAATTTGATACACTCAAATTTACATCTCAATAAGGAACTATAAAGTGATCGTCATCAAATATAGAACCCAACTAGGTTGGAATCGAATACCAAAGGGATTATAGCTAAAACTAAGTCCTATGAGGTTATCTGACTATTAGTTACTTACTTTCGAAACAAAATGGGAAATATGGGAAGTTTTGGTTTTTGATTTAAAATAACTTTTCATCGAGTAGAAATTTACAATATCACTTAGTATTGAATCAATCAAAGAGAGGTAACCATGATTGTGTTCATCAAGAATGTTTGACCATTTTTGGGTTAACACATAACTTCATCTTTCGCTGCGATTACAACAATTTATCAAATTAAGTTACACTTAACTATTTCTCAACCAAGTTAAATATCTATCACTTTTATTATTTTGAACTATAAGTGTTAACCTTCCAAGCTTAAACTTCCCACCTACAACATGATTCATTGTGATTTCCATAACTCCACTTTGGAAATTTCACCAATAATAACAATTTCAATAGCCCAAATAATTAATTCACTCACATTTTCACTCACTAAGATTAGCCAAAAAAATCCCAGAAAATCCAAGAAACCATTAACCCCATCAGAACTACTCATACATCTATCCAATTCTTTGAATATTCATCTGATATTTTGGATTCTATCATATTCAAACCTCATTAACCCATAAACCTACCTCTAAAATCAAAACTTTATAAATCTATTCACCCAAATGTAAAATTCGGAGAGAAAAATTGAATCTCAAAATAAAATTAAGTAAAATATATATGAATATGAGAATTAAGGAATCAAATCTTAAAAAATAATTGAAGAGGAATACAGAGAGACAACAAAGAATTAATTCAAAATTGTAGCAGATTTTAAAGAAGATCGAAGATGAAAAGTTGCGGAGTCAAAATACCTTTGTTTTCCTCTTCAACATATGAGAGGAATCCGATGAAGGTCACATGAGATTCTGAAATAAATCACAATAATCAAAATTAAACGAAGGAAAAAATTCACCAGAAATGAGAGTTGAAACTATAGACAAAGTAGAATCAAATATGTATCAAAAAGCATTGCAGTGTAATATTGATTTGAGTATGAGAGGAAGAATGTTTTACTGAAGAAGAAAGAGAGTATTCAGAGGATAAAGATTGAATAGTTGATGCGTTGGCCTATTAACATTCAATGTAGATGACACGTAGAATAGGAAAATCTTAGTAAAAGACCAAATTATCCCTCAGTTAAAATTTATTGACATTTAGCATACATGTTGATACCATAGGGGCATCCCACACTTCTAATATAGTAGAAAAGAAATTTTGTTAGAATATAGTAGTTATTTTGTATAATTATTAAATGTGCAATAAAAATTAACTCCATTTGTTTATTTTTTGGTGGACCCATATGTGAGTATTTGCCAGAAGCGTTGTTCTCCTATAAATTACTATTAAAATAGATAATCTACCATAATGTACTTGAAAGAAATTTTTAACTATTAAAATAGAGTTGTAGGTTGGGAATATGAAGTCCATGTGAAAGATTATATTCTTGGAAGATTGAAAATATTCACATGAACTGACGATTATGTCCTATTATTTCATTTAAAATAGAGTTGTAGTTGGGGATGTGGGGTCATGTGAATTATTATCATTGAGAACAATTGAAAATATTGTTATAAAATGACCATTATGTTCTTCGTCGTCCACCTCTTCATCTTCATATATAATACTAGAAAAGGTAGCCCGGGCATTGCCCGTGCCCAACATGAGCATACTGTAGTGTATAATTTTATTATTTGTCGTAAATTTGTGGTGCAAATATATACAACGATTAAACAATCAAGATCAAAATATTACTATGATTTTCCTGTGCAAAAAGTTTATCTATCTTTGAAGTTAATCCAATTGATTTAATCAACAAATTTTTTAGGCTTGTACTCATTCTTGTATCCTGGCCATAATTATGAACCAGAAAGTTCTTCTGCGTCCAAGCATAGTCAATTTTTTGTTTACTTGATAGGTGTGAAGCATTTTATCGATCCGACCAGTGTTGTGTGGTGGATGAAATACAAGCAGGCTTCGGATTTGCATTCCGTTAGTCATGAGATATGTGTTGTTGTATATCCTTGTGGGTATGTTTATGATGGATGAGATTGTTCAGAAAGACATACAACTCCAGTTTATTGAGACGACCAAGATCACTAATATCAGGCAACAATGCAAGTCCATTATTTTGCAATTTCAATGCATCATCAATAGCCTCTTTTATAGCTCCACTGCTATCACTTGTCCCTCTTGGATCTGCACCATACCCTATTGGATATATAACCCCTCCTTCACTCTAAAACCATCAGAACAAAAACAAAATGTCAAGGAAAGAAATTTATAAAATTCCAACAAAAAAAAACATGTCAAGGTGAGAAATCAGACATTCATCAGTAAAGTGAAAGTTCAGATAGTCAAAACAACTGACCAATATTATTTTGAGTACCTTTTTGGCATTGGAGGTGGGAATAGAAGGTTGTGGAGAAGGTGGAGGTGCTGATGAATAGATGAACAATGAAGAATAATGGAAATGTTTGTCTTCAAGTCCTTTTTGAAATTCATAAAGCTTCAACTCTCTAAGAGAACCATTTGCCTCTTTTACAATCAAATAACCAAGTAGAAAAATCAAGAGCTAAACAAGAAAATGGCTTCATCATTTTTTTGAAAGAATTAAATGTAGAAATGCAGTGTTCCATGTAAAAGCTAGACAGTGACAGCAATGGAAGGAGAATTCCAATTTTTTTAAAGAAGAAATTCTGAGTTAATAGAGAGTGACACTTCAGGGATTTTGCAAGTGTACTTGCTTCGTTATTTGTAAGTAGGATTTTAAGTGATTTTTTTTATTCAGTACTCTATGGAAATCCATTAATTCAAATTTATGTCGTGTGATGCTCCATTTAATGGTTAAAGATTTTTATTGATAACTCAAAGAATTTATCAATTCCTATAAAAAAAAATCATGAAACCTGTAAAGATATAATATTTGAGCATAACTCAATCGATAAGTTTAGTTCAATAGAAGAATTGTTCAAGTACATATAAGCAAATCGTTGGTCCATTCGCTAATGAGGTTTGTTTATCCACTCTAACATATAATCAAGATTTAGAACCGAAACACCCAATAAAAAAATTTAATTTTTTTTAATAAACACAACAAAAGAGGCTAAACTGTGACAACCCATCCATTAGTATAGTTCGGTTATACAAGGTCAGTGAGTGAATCATTAAATTTTAGGGATTCGGAAGAAGCAGTAGTGATACAAAAGTTCAAGAATGAAGAAAACTGGAAAAATGCATACAGACATCAGAAAGCAAAACTTACCCATCTGAGAAGTAGATCAGAGAACAGAACATACCCATCTGAGAAGTAGATCGAAGGTTTTTTAAAAGGTAGATGGAAGTTGAATCAAGTAGAATGTTTTGGTTCTCTCTCTATATATATGCAGACAGTTTTTAGGAAGACGACACAAAGTTCAGTAGTCGGCAAGAAACTGTTGGGAACAAGGGAATTACAAAAGAATTTCAAAGTACAGTTGAGGCATCCAAATCTAAGCTGTAAAGCGACATAGAACGCTTACCTGTGATAGAACGCAGTTGCTAACTCCGCGAAACTGCAAACGGAAGAGGATAAGAGGAGCCGGCAAACAGAGGTGTGTCGGGAAGGTGTGTCGCGTAAGGGAACGATAAGGTTGATGTGCTGAAAAAATAAGTACGTGAGCATTGAAATGTCCAAAATACCCCTCGAATTCAATGTATTTTCAGGGAGCACACGCGTTGACGGAGAGGCGTGGGCTATTCCCTCTTCTTATATAGTATATAATAATAATAATATATATTATATATATATTTCAAAATTACTGTTATCTTAAAAATTCAAAATAAAAAATGATATTTTCTTTCGTCTATCATCACATTACATCCCAATTCTTCTCTCAATTATGAACACCAGACATTCGCTCCTTTTTATCCTAATTGATCCCTTTTTTAATAAAGAAACTATGTAATCATATATATATATATATATAAAAGAGAATCTTAGGCCCGCCTACATAGCGCCATCACAAATAAGAATTCTCTTTTAATTTATTTATTTTCAAAACTAGTCTTCCCTTTTCATGAAAAATTGTGATATTTATATGAAAATTTGTGACTTTTATGAAGAGCTGCGATTTTAATGAAAAGTTGTGACTTTTATGAAAGGTTGTGACATTTCCGAAGGGTTGTAATTTTTCCAAATAGTTGTAACCTTTCTGATAAGACACAATAAGTATTTTTTCACACTACTCTTTGTTGTCTATAAATAGAGAGATTTCTTCTCATTTTAATACAACAAAAAATCTTTTCTTCTTCTTCTTCTTCTTTAAATATTTTTGTACTTTGGTCCTGTTGAGTGGCTCACTGACACTATTGCTTATGATACAGATCCTGATATACATTTTTACCGTCATTAATTTATGCTTATGTTATTAAGGATAAATGATAATATTTAATATTTTTCATTTTTCTTTACATTATTAATGTTTGTTAATACGTAATCTTATATGTAAGATAATATAGTATTTTAGTTCTAATGACTGATAGGTTTTAAGTATTATTCTATAAATTTCATGATATTAAATTTTCGCACGAAGCGCAGATAATTTTACTAGTTAAATATACTTTACTATCATGTATATTATTATTATTATTATTTATATTTTTAAAATACTATATATTTTATCATTAATTAAAAGTTTCCTATGGGGAAAGAAACACAGATTTCACTCTTTGCATTACCAAACCTTTGTCGTCTCTTACACTTTCTAAAAATCGTGAATTTTTATTTTTTAATGGGCCACACACGCATCCTTGCTAAATACACTTATTCTTTCGTTACTACTCAACCAACTAGGTCCACAAGGGACACTAAATTGCAATAGACAACACACATACATGTGGCATATGGTAGTGGTGGAGTGAGAAATTTTATGGAGTGTTCAAAAGAAGTTTAAGAAAATAAAAATTGTTGCTAGTAAAATTTAAACACGTGAGCATCCTAAGCACTGACTCTTTCAAAACATCTAAAATTATTGGGCTACAATACCTTGTTCTGTCAAGGGCGTCCAAAATATGTTATTTAATCACTTCGTATATCATTTTACTTATATAAATTGTATTATTTTACGACGAAGGGTGTCTATTTGGACACTCTGACTATAACATAGCTATGCCCCTAGCCTATGGGTAAAAGAAAAAATGTAAACAATAATTAGGTACTCCCTCTGTTCTATATTAAGTGAATTTTAAGGTAAATAAAAAAGAAAAAAAAGTGAATTTTTAAGGTTTTTTATTATTTAAAATAATTGAATTGTTCAAAGTTTAAGATGGATGTTTGAAACTTTTTTTCATATTTGCCCTTTTATTTATTGAAGTTTTATATTTTTTAGGAGATAAATTACATTACTTACAAAATTATATTTATAATTTTAAAAAGGACAATAGTGAAAAGTATAGTTTAAATTAAATTCTTAAATATTTTTCTTAATATGTATGCATTATCTTACAAATTCAATTAATACGGAATAGAAAAGTAACTTAATAATGAAGTAAACTTCGGGTCATGCACTTACAAAAGAAGTCATTGGATGACTTTTCGAAAAGGGAACGCTTTGTATTCGTCAAATTAAAGAGTCTTTTTTCGAAATAAAAATATTAATTAATGGGGTCTTTTGATAGATAAAGAGTTAAAAATATTTATTTACTCAATCCGTTTAACAATACTTGTTTACTATATTATTTTTGGATGTCCAATAATATTTGTTCACTTAGTTTTTAATTTATCTTTATCACTAATTAATTATAGTCATTTGTCTATTACATTTTTAAGATATTGTATTTATTATATTCAAATAGTGATTAGTAAAATTATCTTTTTATTAATAGTTTTTTAATAAGTGTGCAAAGTCAACCGTGAATAACTATTGTTGTATTGAGGGAGTATTAAATTTTTGCATAATATTGTCTCCATTTTTTTAAAAAAAATTATTCAACTATCAAATAATCCCTCCATTTATTTTTAATTGTCACTATTTGACTCGGTATACCCATTAAGTTAACAATTACTCTATCTTCCTAATTATTTGTTCACTTTTGAATTGACATATCTATTAAGAAAATAATGACTGACATAATGAATTTCTCATTTTACCTCTATTAATTATGAAGTAGATTTAGTTAAACATTTAAGATTTTCAAGAAGTTCGACATATTTTCAAAATTAATTAATTGAGAGTATAATAGGTAAAAAAAATTGTCTTTGTCAAAATGGACTAGTAAAAAAGAAAAATTGAATAACTAATTAAGGACCGATGGAGTATTTGATTAGTTAAAATGAAAATCTATTTTAGAAATAAATGACAAGTAAAAGAAAACAGAGGAACTAATTTGTTTGTTATTCAATTACATAACATCCCCTAGTGGTACTTATTAAAAATGATCAGGAGTATCATTGGTACTTATTAAAAATAAGACAAAATTATTCAGACATCTACGACTATTTAATAAAACAAAAACAATTATATTTAGAACAAATAAGACTATATTCTGATCTACTTACAAATCAAGAGAAAACTTCTATACACGAACGACTTAAACAGATAGATTTATAAATATCTACAATAGGAGCTGCCATTTACCATTACATAAAAGAAATCAGAAAAGAGAAACAAGATCGAAAAAATAGAACTTTGTATTTAGCATAAAAATAAAGAAAATAGGAAGTATCAAAAAATTAGAATATCTAGACTTAGAGGTAGTTTCAGAAAAGAAATATCGAAGACTAAAATTTGGATCAGTAATTAAGTGTAACTTCACCGAAGGAGACCATATTTAACATAGTGATAATCAACATTTAAATACTATTACAGACCTAATAATAAATTTAGCCGAACATAGTCAGTCTAAAGACGATAGATTTCTAAAGATAATAGAAGCACTAGAAATCCTGCAAAATAAACAAAACAAATCATTAGAAAAAATAGAACAAAATTTTGATTTTCTAAAAAACCAGCAATTAGATATAATCTCCAAAATACAAACAATAGTAGCAAATAAAATAATTGATAATTATCCACTAGAACTAATAAATAACAAATTAGAAAGCTTTAATAAAGAAACAAAAGAAATTAAGAAAGAACTAAACAAGCTAAAAGACTTACCTTTCATGAACAACGTCTTTTATCAAGAAGTTCTTAGAAAAACAACCCAATTTCAAGCTAACCCGGAAGGATTGTCAAATTATATACCACCAGGAAAAACAGATTCTATTAGCGTAAAACAAAATAATCTAATAATCTTCGCTTTATTAGAATTAAATAAAAATCTAGAAGACAAAATCACTGAAATAAATAAAAAATTAGATAGTTTATTAGAAACTAAAATCTCTAGAAAAGAAGTTAAACAAGAAAACGATATACATGCATTAATAGAACAACTTAAAAGAACCGAAATAACCCCTCAAAAGGATAAAAATAATAAGAAAGAAAAAACATGGACATTTTTTCAAACAGGAATAGAAGTTCCCAAGAAAGACAAAGGCCCAGTTTCTCTCAAGATAGACTAGGATACAATATGATAGCTAGAATAATGAACTCATCCAAACCAAGTAGCAGTCATCAATTAGATGAAATAATAGATGTAGATAGAGATATAGAAATTTTCAAGCAAAATAAATTGAAATTATTAAATCCACAAGTTTTATATAATACAGGACTATTTTCATCAACAGCCCATCTATAGAAAAGAACAATTGAGTGTATCAGAAAATGATAGTGAAAGTATAAATTTAATCAGTAAAGAATCCATGAATGAAATACAAAAAAGACGAATGAATCTCATGCATATGGGATTGGTAGTAATCGGACTTAAAGGTTTAACTAGAAAAAATTTAGGTACTAAAGTACTAATCACTTTATACGATAGTAGATGGTCAGAATCCAAAAGATCCATAATAGGTTTAACAGAAGTAGACATGAGCAATAATGGAGGAATATTTTACTGTAGTCCAGACTTCATGATAAATTCAAAAGAGTTTGGGAAATTCATAAAATAGGTATACAAACAAAGGGCTACGAAGAAATGAACTGCGAAAACAACTTACTTGTTTGTGTTGGCTTTACAGGAAAGTTAGCCACCAATAGCAGTTCAAAATTTAAAATAAAAATAGACGATGCAGTAGGTATAATGGGAAATAAAGGAATCAAATTAATGAAACCTTTAAAAATAAATTCCGAAGAATATGCAGGTAGAGAATGAAATTTAGAAAAATTCTGTAAAAAGGAAGTATTAAGACCAAATGACCACCTCACATACACTAATAATAAAGGAGAAACATCAATTAGGTTCACTGATTATAAATATACCGATCAAAAAGAAATAGATGAAGATTTAGAAGATAATAAATCAACCATCAATATGGAAGGTATGAATATTCAAAATATAAAAGAAGAAGACTATGAACTAGATTTATCAATAGCAAAAGCTAAAGAAATACATCAAACAAATAAAACAACTTTGTTTAGATGTAAAGGATGTAAATTAGGAGAGATAGAATTTTCTATAATAGAAAAACACTTTAAAGAATGCAAATATAGAACATATAATTATGGCTATAGACAAGAAGAAGATACCCAAGAAGAAAGCGATGATGAGACAA
>JAJOOO010000958.1:0-52362 GCA_029582685.1 Solanum piurae
TAAAAAATGTTAAAACTCGACTGACTTTATTAGGTTGTCGGTGATTTTTAAGAAAGAAAACCAACACAATTTCGTCGGTTATTTTTCACACAAAAATACATAACACTCTTAAAAAGAAATTATTATTTTTTAAAAAGAATTATTTTTATTAATTTTTAATTTTTTTAACTAAAATTAACTTACACGTGTCGATTTAAAATAAGAAGTTGCATTTGAAGAATATATATAAAATAAAGAAATCATAAAAATAATATTTCGTGTTAAAATGGAACATAAAAAATGGAGTTCAAGGGTTAAAATGGAATAAGGCTAGTTGGAGTGCCAAGATAAAAAATGGGGCCAAGTTTAAGGGGTTGTGTATGTGTTTGCCCCTACATTTGAAACTCTTAAAAAAGTGTTATATTAATGATTTATATAATTAATAAGATGTATGAATAGAATTATCAAAGTTACATACTTCTCTATATTTATTATTAATAAATATTTTAAGTTTTTTTCGAGTTTATTATTGATTCTTAATGTTGGAGATATATCTTAATTTATTAAAACCCAATAACATTGAAAATGAATGCATCAGTCATTTCCTTACGAGAGTAATCGTCATTAAATAATTTAATTAATATAAGTATTTTATTATAATGTTTATATTAATATGAGTACCTTGAAAAATGATTGAGTGAAAATCTATTTTTGAAATAAAGAATAAGTAAAAGTGAACGGAACTAGTAATTATTTTTATTACATTATTAATATATTCATCTTATAAGGAAATTGTACGTCAAACTACATGATTTATTTAGATTTTTTTTTATTACAATTATTCTGTAATTATAAGATAATTAACCTCTCACGTTTTATTCTAAAATCTTATAATTATATACACTATATCACGCACTATCTGACGTATTATGGGTCTAAGAGAATCTTCTTTTTATAGTAATTATTTTAATTTGTGAGAAGAGAGAATTTACAGCACACACTTGATTAGTTTAGTCACAAGTTAAAGTCCCTTGATGCCACTTCACTTTGATTTATAAACTAAAAAACAATTTAACAATATTCTAAATTAATTCAATATAAGTAATTTTGATTTATTGACAGATAGGAGCTTAATTTAAAATAGCAAAAAGTCTCTTTTAAATTTTTATATTTAAAAAATTATTATTTATGGATTGACTTTTTTCTTACTCCAATTAAAAAGAAAAAAAAAGGAAAGCAACACATCTAAATTAATACAGTAACACATAAAAGAGTAATTAATTTTGCATTACTATATTTTGAGTGTGTTAATTTGCACTATTTGTTTAATACTATTACGTAAAAAGTACATTTTTGGGTACAAAATTCTAAGTTAAATATTTATTCTTTTTTTCTTTCATGATAATCTTAGATCTCTTCCATCTCTGTCATTTTCTTCCTTAGATCCTGCTACTTCAAGATACTGTACAAGTTTTTATCTTTTTACAGAGAAAAAAGTTTCCAGAAAATTCATTAAAAGCATATTTTTTTTCTTCAGATTTAAAGCATATTGACTTTTGTCCCTACTACAGCTTTCTCCTTGTGCTGCATTCTTGACACCCCTAAAAAAAAAATTAATTTCATCACCGCTTCTCATCTTTTACTTCTTCATAGATTTCCCATTTTTCCCATTTCTTGGTTTTGCTCAAAGTTGAGATTTTTTTCCATATTGGGTGTTGAAAAGTTCCAGTTTTTTTCATTTTGGGTCTTGAATTTTTTTGTCAAACTGGGGTTATAATTTTCCATTTTCCTCATTTCTTGGTTTTGCTCCAAAGTTGAGATCTTTTTCCATATTGGGTGTTGAAAAGTTTAAATTTTTAGTCATTCTGGGGTGATAATTTCTCATTTTCCAATGTGGTTTGAGTTTTGATGCAATTGGGTATTACCTCAACATGCATGTACTTATGAGGAATTTGTGTATGAAGAGATTTGAGGGGTTTGGTGATTTGGGGTTTAAGTATTGGCTATGAAGAGTGAAGAGGAGGTAAAATGGAGGTTAGATCCGAGAGTGAGGTACATGTTAGAAGTGAGAAAGTACTACCATTACAAGGGCAGATGATACAGAGGACTAGATTAAAAGTTTTGTTTATAAGGGTTTGTTCCAGCATTTTGATATGGACATGTTTGGTTCAGCTTATTGCTGTTTGGGAGCTTTATAATCCACGTTGGTTTTCAGGTTTTACTGGTTATACTACTAAGATGTCTGTTCATGTTGAAGAGACTTTGCCTTCTCCTTTGCCTCTTCTTCCACCTAGTGAGTCTCTCTGAGCTTGAATCTTTATTAGTTACATGTTTTTTCCCAAAGTATTTAGTTAGTTAATTGATGTCATTGAAGTATGTGATCTTTCCATTTATATTAGTAGCAGAGGCGTATCCAGGATTTCGGGATGATGGGTGCATTATTACAAAAAGGTTGATCTAAGATATAAATTTGATCGGTTGGACATTTAGGTTCTTATTACTGTAAACCGTTAAAATTAATATTATAGGTCCAGAACTAATTAAAATGTCAAAAGTGTTACCAATAACCATTTAGAGAGGTGTTGTCTAATTTTACAAAGAAAAATAAAACAAGATGAATATAAAATTCAAATTTCTAACCTCACGTAGAGAGGTACACCCAGTCATCATCACATTATATGATACTCTAAGTATGGGTTCACACATCTATATTTCAATATTTTTCAAAAATATAACACTACTATAAATGATCTCGGGAGGGGAGTATGGGTTCACGTGAACCCGGTGACCCCTCCTTGGATACGCCTCTGATTAGTAGTCCTAGTTTGTTCCTTTAGTTTCTTGTCCTTTGATTTCTGTTACTGTATATTGTTTCTTGTACCTTGATTATGATATTTATTGTAGTTTCCGTTCTGTTATTATATGATGTTTTTTGTACTTATGTTACTTCTTTTTCGGAACTGCTTTGGACTGTTTTTCCTTAAGCCGAGGTCTATCGGAAACAACCTCTCTACCTTTGAGGCAGGGTTAAGGTCTGCGTACACTCTACCCTCCCTATATCCTACTTTGTGGGACTATACTGGGTATGTTGTTATGGTTGTTAAAGTATGTGATCTGTTTGCTGTATATTAAGTTGGTTGTAATTCTTTAACAAATAACCTAACACCTATGAAAGTGAAGGATCCATATGGGAGTATAGAGATGCCTAGTAATTGGAATTAAAACATACTTGTTGTTGTTACACTTGTGTGAGGTCTGGTAATTGATCGGGTCTTTTTAGTATAGTCAGGATAAATAGAGACTTATACAACATGAGATTTAGAGAACTTTTAGTTTTAGAGAATCCCTAATTTGCTGAAAACATCAAAGCTTAGCATTTGAATGAAGGCGCCCCTACCAGAGCGGAAAGCAAAAGAGGATTTATATAGTTGAGCTAACTAGTTTGAGATTGAGGAGAGTTAATTGGTTGTCATAGATTGACAAGGAAAAAGAAAAAGAAGAATTAGGAGAGGGACCTGAGCATGGTATTCATAGTTTTTGAGATCTGATAGTTTGGAAGTACGATTTAACAGATTTGTAATCTAGAGAGAGCTACCAATGGGATGTCTATAGTCAGTTTGTCTTTCTATTTTTAGTTGTCACTTTGGTGTCCAAATGACGATAAAAAAAATTGCCAGCTTAAAAGGTTTGTGGTTAGAATTAGGTAAGGTTTAAATTTGGTTTCAAATGTCTTCTTTTCGTCCCAAATTGGTATCCATTTATGGTGTGTTTTCCTCTGCTAATTGATTTACTTTTGATTGATGCTATTATATTTCCCCATTCCAGGTCTCGTAATCTTGTGACATACTGCTTTATTAAGCATTCTTGAAAAGATGGAACATAATACTATATATTCTGAAAAAGCTAATGAAGTCACCATGTGTGAAATAGGGAACCTAAACTCATGTTCCTTGACTAACTAAGCATAGATCCAATGAGCGAATCCATTTGCTTTTCAGAACATATATACTCTTCCCATTTTAAAAAGTATATTCTGAAAAGCTAATGAAGTTGCTCGTTGAATCTGTGCTTAGTCTGTCGACGGATAATCAATTGGATTAGTAGGAAGTGCTTCCCTAGAGATAAAAACAAAATGTTCTTTGAAGGGAAGTCGAGAAAGGGATTCGATGAGAGACTTTCTTTTCTAGTCCTCTCTGTAGCATTCCTTATTACAGCTTCCTTTTTAACATTTAAGACAGAATTTTCTCCATCTGAAATAAGGTGAAAAGTCTCATATTCTTCCCATTTTTCCCGGGGTTAATTGTCTAGCGTGAATCATGAAGTAGTGTAAACATAATTTTTCCTGATGTTTTTGAACAAATTAATGCTGCTAGACGAAATGTCGCAACAATAAGGAACTAATAAAAGAAATAAATGTCTCAACTATAAGGGGATAGATGTAAACACACTTTTATGGATGAAAATACATTTTAAGTTGCTACAGGCAACCTTTTTTTTCTTGCAATATGAGACATTGTATTTCAGTTTATATATCTCCAAGTGCAATTGTACATTTCCGCTAGCATTTTGGTGTAGATTGGATTTTGTAAATGATGTAGATACATTCTTAGACTTCATCATTTCCTTTCAGCTTAGAGTGGGAATTGATCTTTGTAATCAGTTATACAGATCTCAGCACAATATTAGTGCTGTTTTGAATCATTAAAGACTTAAGTATCCAAACAACTTATATATCTGCCACTCTACTAACTAAACATTCAGTGACCAGAAGTACTGTTACCTAGTCTCATAAGTGTAACAGTAATAGGAACTATATCTTTCTATGAGTTCCAAATTCTGCTTCTTCTAACATTCATAACAACTTTGACATATGATATTATGCAGGAAATTACACAAATAATGGGTTTCTTCAAGTGTCCTGCAATGGTGGCTTGAATCAAATGCGTGCAGCCGTTAGTATTTGTTCTTCTGCTTTTTTCTTTATACGTTCTTATCCAATTCATATGGCAAGAAATCAGAAAATCCGAAACTGTATTCAAAATAAAGTAGGCTCCGGAATTCCAAACTCCTAATCTGTAACTATTTCTGCCATTTTTTGAATGTAGATCTGTGACATGGTGACTGTTGCACGGCTTTTAAATCTAACTTTGGTTGTCCCAGAGCTTGATAAAACATCTTTCTGGGCAGATCCTAGGTATTTCTGGTGTTATGTAGAAGTAGTTCTTTGACCTATTGCTCCGTGTTTTTTAACAAGTTGTAACATTTCTTGGCAGCAATTTTGATGATATTTTTGATGTGAGACACTTCATTGATTCACTAAGAGATGAAGTTCGGATAATAAAGAGACTGCCAAAGAGGTTCAGCAGGAGATATGGATACCAACCGCTAGAAATGCCTCCTGTTAGCTGGTCAAATGAGAAGTATTACTTGCAACAGGTTTATCTACTTGCAATACATCCTTGTCTTATTATCAATTTGTGATTGACCTACACCGTCGATTCTTCTTCATGACTGTGGACATCATGTCTGTCATTTAGAAAACTAGTGCTTGAATCTTATACGATACATCTCACCTTACAAAGTACTTCTCTTTTTGCTGTATGTAATTTCATGTACTGCTTTTGATACTGGAATCAATCTGCATACAATGATTCTAATACCTTGATAATTGAATATATCTCCTCTGATGCTATATATGCCTCATCAACAGTTGTTTAATTTAACCCGCTTTAACACATTTGGATTACTATTGCAGATTCTGCCTCTCTTCAGAAAGCATCAAGTAATACATTTCAACAGAACAGATACTAGGCTAGCAAACAATGGGATTCCTATTGAGCTTCAAAAACTCAGATGTCGTGTGAATTTCCAGGCATTGAAATTCACTCCAAATATTGAGGCTTTGGGAGAAAAATTGGTACGAATGCTTCAGGAGAGAGGGCCATTTGTAGCATTGCATCTAAGATATGAGATGGATATGTTGGCATTCTCTGGTTGCACCCATGGCTGCACTGAGGAGGAAGCTAAGGAGCTCAAACGGTTAAGGTGATCATCTAAGAATGACTCTTGTATTTTAGTTTTATTCTTTTTTTATTGTTTTTTTCTTTAGAAGAATATGGAAAGAAATTGTCTTTAAAGAAGTTGATCCACCTTCGTAAGCCTGCCCTCGTTATGGGCATAATAAAATTAGTGGATTGGATACCAGTGGGTTACTAACATAAACTATGAGCTGCTGTTGTGACAATGACATTTACTCATAGATTTTATTTTCTATCTCAAGATTTTGAATTTTTACATTGTTGGATGATTTAATGATTTCACTTTGTTCTCCCACTCCCACCAAAACAATTTTCTCTGTTTCACCTTTTGTCTTGACCAACACGCAAACTTGTTGTCTAAATAGTAAATCCTTTCTGTTGCCTTTGTTTCCTTAGGTATGCATTCCCTTGGTGGAGGGAGAAAGAGATTGTATCTGAGGAGAAGAGATCTCAAGGTTTGTGTCCTCTCACCCCAGAAGAGGCAGCTTTGATTTTGCAAGCGTTGGGTTTTGATAAAGACGTACAAATATATATTGCATCTGGTGACATTTATGGAGGTGAACGTAGGCTTGCTTCTTTGAGAGCTGCCTTCCCAAAAATTGTAAGTGATTATTTGTATCTGTTACTGGGACATTTAAACTACCAGTTTTAGGACTGTTGCTTAAACATTTATCTGAAATCTGTTGCATGGAATTGCGAACATGTGCCTTAGCCAACATTGTTGTAGTCTATTGCATGTATTCAGGAGACGAGCAACTTGGAAAATGATCTCTGATTCAAGTATTCTGTTATTTAAATTACCCGACATGCTTTGAGACGTTTGGTTGCCTGGAAATGTGCTCAAAATGTTCTACGTTTTGTACTGCTAGTTTTTTTATTGCTGAGGACTTCATTGCGACTATTTACTGGACACTATGAGCTAATTATCCTTCTTTCCTATTATGTTTAATATCAGGTGAAAAAGGACATGCTGCTAGAACCTGGGGAATTGCAGCATTTCCAGAATCATTCATCTCAGATGGCAGCCCTGGATTTCATCGTTTCGACTGCTAGTAATGTATTTGTTCCCACTTATGATGGGAACATGGCTAAAGTTGTTGAAGGTCATCGTAGGTACATATTGCCTACTGCGCTGGAAATGATTCCCTGACATTAACAACATTAAGGCATTTCTGATATCTTTTGCAGGTATCTTGGGTTTAAGAAAACCATTCGATTGGATCGGAAAAGACTGGTAGAGTTGTTAGATTTGCATCAGAATGGAACACTTACATGGGATGAGCTTACAGCTGCAGTCCGGCAGTCACATGAGGGACGAATGGGACAGCTGGCTCGACGCAGAGCTATCGCAGACAAACCAAAAGAAGAAGATTATTTTTATGCAAATCCACAGGAGTGTCTGTGTGAGAGTAAAACCTGTGATGACTTGTTTGGCCCTGATAATTCCACTGCTGTCCAATGAAATGCAATTCAGCGCATGTCTTCCATGGGTAGTTACTCCATAGTAATGCACAGGCGTTTTGTGAAGAAAGCAAAGGGAAAGGCGTAAAGTTGTTGGTATGCACAATCGAGATCTGTTGGCCAAAGGGCCGAAATGCGGCCTTCAGTCGTCAGGGCATTTTGTCATAGATAGGTAGTCTATAACTGGGAGAAGCAGGAGGGAAAAAATGAAGAAATCAAACGTGTCATACTTATCAAAAAGAAAAGAAGTGTCATGTCAATATGTTCATTCATTTTGTTCATATGTTTTTGCTCTCTTCCACAAGTTGGACAGTGTTGATTGTACTTGATACCACAGTTTTTTACAGGAATATAACCTTTTTTACAATCAAATGCTCTAAAATGTGGAGCAAAGAGATGTAACAGTTTGATCATTTATCTAATTGTCATGCCCAAAAAAGGGTACTTGCAGCAAATCCGAATTGTGTGCTGAGAAGTCAAATAGGTAAGTTGAGGTTCTTATAGGAAAAATCCGCCTCTGCCTTCGAATTTCAAGCAGTTATAACTCAACTAGACTGATCGTAAGGTCAGCAGAGAGTTCCTTACTTTGGCTCTCCAAAAAGATCAAGATCTTTAAGCCTCCTTTCTTGGTAGTACTCTAATTCATCTAGTTCCAGTTCTCTTTCTCTAAAGATATCGTCGAGTTGTTGTAAAACCTTCTTCTCCCCTGCTCTCACCCCTACTGCTATCTGAAGCCTTGAACTGAGGTTCCCTTCCTTCATCAGTTTCTCATCCTACAATAATCATTGTGTTCAATGCCAAACAATATAATGGAGATAAAAACAGTTTTATTCATATGATTCAGAGTCCAGATACCATAGTATTTAGCAGAATGCTTCAAAGGAAGGCGACAATGAAGACATGGACAACCAAAATATAGTAAGACAAGAGGAATGACAATGCCATACCTCTTCAATTGTGGTGTGATATCCAGAAAGTGCAGATCTGCATGAATCTCGTATGACTTTACATATGAGCTCTTCGTTTGCTCTGCTGACAGGCAACTCGAGAAGATTCCAAACAGCATTTCCAGAAATTGATTCTAGTAGGAAATTATCAGTTCCACCAAGGGAAACCAGCCTTAGATATGGAAATAGAGAAGGAGGGAGAGATTGTCCAAGTTTTATGTCAAAGTCAGCAGTTTCTCCTAGGCCATTTGACTCTGCTATACCCACCTTGTCCCCATAAAAATCGTCAGTCTTTAATATTTCCAATGTTAATGTAAATGCATCTCGAGCTGAGTTTGGTTCGATGAAGCCATAGCCAATAGCCATATCAGCATTGCTTTTATTCAAGCCATATTGGATAAGAAACTGTCAAAAACACATCTGTTATGTACCATTTTGGTATGAGTACATTAAAGGTTTTAGTTCTAACAGAAGTACTTCAAATCTTTAATCAAATATATGAAGCAAACAAGGCCTCCTATATACTCTTAACAGATGATTCAGCAAAAATGATACATAATGCATGAAATTATGAGATAGGAAGTAATGAAGGTTTTTACTCAAAATGTTGGACTTTGTATGACAAATAGCAGAATGACTTTTTTTTAAAAAAACTCAGCAAGCCTTACCTGGTCACCAACCTTCAGTTTCAATGGACTTTGAAAAGAAAATAACAAATCCCAGGAGAACAGACCTGCTGGTCCCCCAATTTCATGGATATGATCTTCTGTGGTCACTTTGACACTGTGGTTTGCCTGATAAGTAAACCATTTGTATAACGTTATTCACCAATCGATAGCCAAAAATATAGGTGAAATGCTATATTGGAATTTGGAAAAGAACTTCAACAAACAATGAAATTCTGACAACAGTCCTCAGACTCTTTTAATACTCGTTTCTAGCTGAAGCTAAAGCTTTCATGTCTATATAGGTTCATTTGATCATCAACATACTTTTGAATCAATCTTGTAACTAAGATGAATTTATTCTGAATCCAACACTTCCTCCTTTTCATTGTGGGCTTCTTATAAGTAGTCATTCATCACTAGAATTGCTCATCTAAGTAATTTTGTTTACCTAAAATCTTACCAGGTCAGCAAAGGGGACCAGCATTAGATTTTGAATCCCACCACGGGAAAACGCCCTTGATCTGAGTATTCCAAATGCCCAGAAGAAATCATCCAAGGTTATAGGAAAAGGGAAAAGCTGCTTGTTACCAAGTATGACTTGTTCTTCCACTTTTTGAAATTCATTTTGCACATACTCTTTCACACTCAACGTTGTGCTTAAAAGTTGAGTTCCTGAAAATGATAGCACGCCAAACATGCAACATCACATTTCTTATCACAAGTACTTAGAGAACTTAACATCTCACTTAATCAAACATGCAACATCACATTTCTTACCTAAGGGCAGTTTCAACTTTGCTTATAGACAGTGCCATCCCACTCTACATATTTGACTATGGAGTATAATCAAGAGAATCACTAACAATTCTATATAAAAGGCATACCAATCTCTATAACAAAGTCATAAGGGATCACAATTTCACAGGTTACATGAAAACAATCAAGTAGCCTACAGCTACAACATACAAGATTGCATCCAGTGCAGAAACAAGCTTCAAGACATTGTGTAACCATATAGATTTAAAAAATAATTTACAATGTTAGTATATATAACCTAACTCCATCATGAACATAAGAATCTGAAATTTTCCTATTAAAGGCATGTTTTACAAGGAAACAAGTTTACCTTGAATCTCAGAGAGCTCATCTTCAGACCTGCACTGAAAGAACATACCAAGCAACATCAGCAACACAACTTCAAAAGAAAAAAATATTCATAAAAACTGTAAAGATAAAGATACGACACTTGAACCTAACTCAACCCCAAAAGCTAGTTCATGGGTAGAAGAGTACCCGAGACTATATAAGCAAATCATCCCTCGAACCAATGTGGGACTCTAACCCACTCTTACACTCCCCTTCACATACAGACACATCTGGAATGTGGACCGGAAGCCCAAACGGGATGGACCTGGTTTCGATACCATGTAAAGATATGACTTTTGAGCCTTAGTCAAACTCAAAATCTATCTCATGAGGGACTCTAATCCAGCCTAACAACAACAAGGAAAAAAATAAATTTAAAGGCAAGACCCACCAATATATAGTGGAATCAGTAGATTCTGGAAGAACAGCCATGTAATATTTCCACTTGGAATCATCTTTCCATTTCTCTCTCAACAAGAAAAGAGCAAGAGAAATCCAAGGTTCTAATCCAGTACACACATTCCCAATTTCAGATTCTGCAACTGCATCTGTGTTGATCCAGAACCTTTTAGGCACTCCTAAAACTGTTTCCCCTTCTGAAATATCTCTCTTAGCAACTAATCCTAAACCCTCTGCTACAATTCCTGGCTTTACAGGTGTCTTTATTGATACAACTCCTTCATCACATAGCCACTTCCAGAATGTTTGGACTGGTTGTGGGATTTTTGGGTCAAGTTCTCTTAACTGAAGTGAATTTATCAAGAATGGTTTTTGAGAACTCTGTAAAGTTTGAAGCTTTATTCTTAATTTTGTGGTTTTGAGTGGACAGAGGAAAGAAGAAGAGAAAACAGAAGCCATGTTTCACTTTAGCTTACTTGGTTCTACAAATGTTATCTCATTTGTTCTTTAATGATTGCAGAATGAAAAAGGACTAAAAAAAAGATGAATAATACTTAAATGGTTGTAATGTTATGCAGTTGAAGCATTGTATATTTATCCTAGTCTCAGAAACAAATGACTGGTTATGGTTAGCGTTGAGGTGTGGTCAAGGAACTTGACTACAAGACAAAAAAGTGGTGGTTTAATTAGAGCAGTCCATCAGGCATTCATTGGACTTGTGCAACACTGGCTCGTTATCCTTCCACTGCACAGAGCGGGAGCTATTCGTTGCTCTGTGAAACCAGCCTCACGCAGTCCACCCCACTTTAGGAGCCCAGCAGCCCAAGCCTTCGCCATAGACTACGGGACCCAACTCTGTGCTTGGATAGGGCAGGCCAGAAAATTGCCACGCAAGCCCAACCATTTGGACATGTCCAACATTCCACCACACTAATGCCCCCACTTGAGTTACAAGCCCACGCTACTGAGCTCGGCAATATGAGTTATGCTCCCTGCACAAATAAAGAGGCAAATAGCTTTATTTATCAGCGATGTGGGAGAGCACTTAGGGAAAAAAAAGACTAATTATGTCAGGAATAGAAAATTTGTTATTAATACAACAATAATATAACCAGGGAAATTTCACAAGTCATATCTGGGACTGGGAGGGTAGATTATACACAAATTTTACTATTATGCCTGGAGGTAGAGAGACGGTTTCGAAAGACCTTCAACTCAAGTGCAACAAAGTAAAAGAAGAGCAAGGCAAACATAACAACTAATACAGAAAGCATTGCAGAGCCTACAAGAAAGGAATAATAACAACGACAAAACAATGTGATTATCGAAACACAATAAAAAAGATATGATGATAGATATTATATTTTAATTAACTTAATAAAATAAAGAAGATAGAAAAGGTCTTGTCTTAACTGATTGACAACCTCATCTGGAAATCTAGTTACTCTGCAATCCAGTAGAACCAAACCAAGCTAGCTTAGAGGGAAACAAAGCTAGAACAAATGGCTTCTGTTTTCTCTTTACCCTCTTCATCTTTCCTCTGTCCACTCAAAACCACAAGATTCAGAACAAAATTTCAATCTTTACACAGTTCCCCAAAACCATTCTTGATAAACTCACTTCAGTTAAAAGAACTTGACCCAAATATCCCAGAACCAGTCCAAACATTCTGGAAGTGGCTATGTGATGAAGGGGTTGTATCAGCAAAGACACCTGTAAAGCCAGGAATTGTACCAGAAGGTTTAGGATTAGTTGCTAAGAGAGATATAGCTAAAGGGGAGACAGTTCTAGAAGTTCCTAGAAGGTTCTGGATTAATCCAGATGCAGTTGCAGATACTGAAATTGGGAATGTGTGTACTGGATTGAAACCTTGGATTTCTGTTGCTCTTTTCTTGCTTAGAGAGAAATGGAGAGATGATTCAAAGTGGAAATATTACATGGCTGTTCTCCCAGAGTCTACTGATTCCACTATATATTGGTGGGTCTGCCTTCAATTTGCTTTTTTTATTTTTTTATTTTATGAATAATTTTTTCTTGCTTTTCCCAAGGTAGGTGTAAGGTCTGCATATTGAAGGCAGATTTTTGTGTAATTTTTGCTTCCGCTGACCCCACTTGTGTAATTACAATGGATATGTTGTTATGAATAATTATTTTTGGAAGTTGTATTGCTGATGAAGGTTGCTTGATATGTTCTTCCAGTGCAGGTCTGAAGAGGAGCTTTCTGAGATTCAAGGTAATCTAATCTGCTTTACTATGTAAAAACAAAAACTTAAATAGGAAAATTGCAGATTTTTGTGTTCATTCACTGTGTGCCACCCACACTGTCTGAGTATTTTATGGAAACCGAAGCCCACAACTAGCTTTCTTTTTGTATGTGTGCGTCTTTAAGCTCGTAAGGGGAAGTAAATCGAGCTCCACGCCATTGTATAAACATTTTTGGACTGTGCAGTATGTAGAACTTAAACTTTTGTTTTATTACTTAAGTGCTTGCCCCATGACACAGTACTCTAAACTGCAGCCTTCCCCTTGTATCTCTACAAGAGTATGTTTTCACGCCTTAAAACCATGACCTTTAGGTTACCAAAGGAACAACTGTATCATCGCGTCATGGCTAGTCCTAGTTGCTTACATTGTTATTGTCTTAAAGTTTTGAACTATTGAGAGTTATCATATGGTTACAGAATCTGTTGTAGTTTGTTTCCAGTTTTGGATGCAATATTTTATATGGTAGGCTAGTTTATGGTTTTCATATAACCTATGAAATTGTGATCCCTTATTGACTTAGTTAGAGATACTGGTAATGCCTTTATATAGGGATGTTACATGATTGTCTTGATTATACTCCATGATCAAATATGTAGAACGTGATGGCATTGTCTCTAACGATGATGAAATTGGTTGTAGCTAGATAAGAAATGTGATGTCCCTTGTTTGGTTAAGTGAGAATTTGAGAGTTCGAGGTATTTGTGATTCATTTCGTTTGTCATGCTATCATTTGCAGGGACTCAACTTTTAAGCACAACATTGAGTGTGAAAGATTATGTGCAAAATGAATTTCAAAAAGTGGAAGAAGAAGTCATACTTCCTAACAAGCAGCTTTTCCCTTTCCCTATAACCTTGGAGGATTTCTTCTGGGCATTTGGAATGCTCAGATCAAGGGCATTTTCTCGTCTTCGGAATCAAAATCTTATTCTGGTTCCTTTTGCTGACCTGGTAAGATTTTAGGTAAATGAAAACTACTTAGATAAGCAATTGAAGTATTTTAATGATGACTGACTGCTCATAAGAAGCCCACAATGGTGAGGCTCTGACTCTGTGCACCTGCAGTAAATGTTGTTAGAATTTCATTGTTATATAACATTTCATCATTTCTTTAGCTATGATGGATTGGTGAATAACGTTATACGAATGGTTTAATTATCAGACAAACCACAATGCCAGAGTGACCACAGAAGATCATGCCCATGAAGTTAGGGGACCAGCAGGTCTGTTCTCGTGGGATTTGTTATTTTCTTTACGAAGTCCATTGAAACTGAAGGCTGGAGACCAGGTAAAGCTTACTGAGTTCTTCAAAATTCAGAAACTATCTTCACTAGAAAACAAGTCATTCTGCTACTGTTCATTGAAAAGCTAATATTGTGAAAACAATTATTCATTACGTCCTATCTCATAATCACATGCATTAGGTAGCATTTCAATTTGATCATCCGTTAATGAACAATAGCCAACTTGGTTGATTTTGACAGCTTTTCATCCAATATGACTTGAACAAAAGCAATGCTGATATGGCTCTTGACTATGGCTTCATCGACCCAAGCACTTCAGCTCGTGATGCATTTACGTTAACTTTGGTAATATCAGAGTCTGATGATTTTTATGAGGACAAGCTGGATATAGCAGAGTCAAATGGCGTAGGAGAAACTGCTTACTTTGACATAAAACTTGGACAATCTCTTCCCCCTTTTCTGATTCCATATCTAAGGCTGGTTGCCCTTAGTGGAACTGATGCTTTCCTACTAGAATCAATTTTCAGAAATGCTGTTTGGGGTCATCTTGAGTTACCTGTCAGCAGAGCAAATGAGGAGCTCATATGTAAAGTCGTACGAGATGCATGCAAATCTGCACTTTCAGCCTATCACACCACAATTGAAGAGGTATATTTACATCACTAGTTAATTGTGTTACTAAGACATTGTCATTGCCTTTTGTCCTACTATATTTTAGTCGTCCATGCTTTCATTGTCGCCTTCCTTTAAAGAATTCTGCTAAATTCTATGGTATCTGGATTCTCAATCTTATGAATAAAACCGCTTTATGGCATTGAGCACAACAATGATTGTAGGATGAGAAACTGATGGAGGAAGGGAACCTCAGTTCAAGGCTTCAGATAGCAGTAGGGATAAGAGCAGGAGAGAAGAAGGTTTTACAACAAATCGACGATATCTTTAGAGAAAGAGAATTGGAACTAGATGAATTAGAATACTACCAAGAAAGGAGGCTTAAAGATCTTGGTCTTGTTGGAGAGCAAGGAGATATCATATTTTGGGAGCCAAAATAAGGACACTTCTTCTGATCTTATGATCTGTCTAGTTGAGTTACATTACAAGTTCATTTTTTAATTGATGTATATAATGAAATTACGAGCAGTTTCTTATCGTCTTCTTGTGAAGATCCTCAAACATCAGAAGGAGAAAAGTTGAAAAAACAACCTCAGATATCTCAAGGATGTAGAATTTGATTGACGAGATCACTATCTTCCTATTTGGCCTCTCGTCTAAAGCTGTTATTTTTTTAAATGATTTTTCTGTCACTTCTATGCTTCCTCACCCAGACCCCACTTGTGGAATTACACTAGGCATGTTATGGCTTGTTGTTGTTCTATGCTCGTACTTTTAAACAGAGGAAGATGCACTAGAAAAAGATGAATATATGGTCATCAAACTCAATTTAGTTATCTGATTTCTCAGCACACGATTCGGATTTGCTTCAAGCACCCTTTTTGGGCATGACATTTTGATAAATATTCAACAGTTACATCTCTTTGCTCCATATTTTAGAGCATTTGACTGTAGAAAGGGTTATATTCCTGTAAATAACTGTGGTATCAAGTACAATCAGCCCCGCCTCATTCGTCCCTCATGTGACTGCCGGACTGCAGCTGTAAACTCATCCCATGTAGTTTTCTGCTCTGATGCAAATCTAATAGCTCTATCAGGAATGTCAAATGCCTTTATGATGGTTGTTAATGTTATGGAATCGCGATTTCCCCGGGTTCTAGCAGCATTTCCTTTTCCAGCTGATATTTAAGCACAAAATCATAGCCATGCCAGTCACATAATTAGTACTAGCAGATAATGAAACAACTAACTAAAAAAAGGAAGAAGAAAGAACTACATTTTCTTTTATCTTCTATTAAGCATAATTAATCCTTTTATCCCCAAGTGCTCTCCCACATCGTTCATAAGTATAGCTATTTGCCTCTTTATTTTTGCAAGAAGCAGTGTTCTCATCGCCGAGCTCAGTAGCGTGGGCTTGTAACTCAAGTGGGGCATTAGTGTGGTGGAATGTTGAGCATGTCCGGAAGGTAGGGCTTGTGTGACAATTATCTGGCCTGCCCTGTCCAAGCACAGAGTTGAGTCTTGTGGTCCAAGCGAAGGCTTGGGCTGCTGGGCTCCTAAAGCGGGGTGGACTGCGTGAGGCTGGTTTCACAGAGCAACGAATAGCTCCCGCTCTGTGCAGTGGAAGGATAACGGGCCAGTGTCATACAAGTTCAATGAATGTCTGATGGGCTGCTCTAATTAAACCACCACGTTTTTGGGCTTGATTTCTAATTCTAGCAAGTTACAGTAATCTTTTTGTTTGGTCTTTGTTTATCCTTTTTGTTTCAGGAAAATAGGGAAGTAAAATGCTACAAAACGCCAAAGTAACTTGGCTTTTCTTTTTTTATGATAAGGAGTTTTCAAAAATGATTATAGTTTGAGCTTAACTAGAATTCGATTGTTACATTTGACTTAATTATGATTCATAACTACATGTAAGAAGTAGGAGAGAGGTGAGCATGATTGGGAGAGGACTGCTCTAATTAAACCACCACGTTTTTGGGCTTGATTTCTAATTCTAGCAAGTTACAGTAATCTTTTTGTCTGGTCTTTGTTTATCCTTTTTGTTTCAGGAAAATAGGGAAGTAAAATGCTACAAAACGCCAAAGTAACTTGGCTTTTCTTTTTTTA
Organism: Solanum piurae; assembly: GCA_029582685.1. NCBI lineage: Eukaryota > Viridiplantae > Streptophyta > Magnoliopsida > Solanales > Solanaceae > Solanum > Solanum piurae. The sequence goes on from JAJOOO010000958.1 coordinate 16,869, forward strand.
TGATAAGGAGCTTTCAAAAATGATTATAGTTTGAGCTTAACTAGAATTCGATAGTTACATTTGACTTAATTATGATTCATAACTACATGTAAGAAGTAGGAGAGAGGTGAGCATGATCGGGAGAGGGAGTAGAGGTGATCGAGATTTGAGAGAGAGGATGAATACATGTTTTATTCATTGTATCATAAATACAATTGATTTGTATCAAATGTATTTGTTCCTTGTGTATTCACTCAATATCAACAAATTACAAGCATATATGTTTGATTTCCCACCTTGTTATCTCCTCCCGAATTTCCCCTACCCCTGCGAGTGATTTGGTTTGATGGGCAAAATTGTGTTATGTCGAATTACCCCACAAGTCAGCCACTATTAGGCAATGAGAATGATATACGCAACCAGAGGCAAAGAGATACAATACACAATATAAGCAAATTAAAAAAAAAAAACATTGTCATTTCGAGTTTCGGAACCAAATGAAACTGAATATTTCCAAACATCAGAGACTGTTAAGAGCAGCTCAAAAACACATGGACAGAGATGGAAAGGTTGGTTGAAATGAGGGCATTATGCAGATTTTGGGACAAAATCCTCAAACGGTCTCCAGAGCCTGAAGGATATAAGCCAATCCACAAGTAGAGCAAGAACACACAAGAATCTCAATTCAAAGATAAGCCAATCAGGGTAAATCATGATTGCCACGAAGCAAAACAATGATACACAGTATTAATAGTTCAATATGACTAGGTCAGAGACCAGCAAAACTAAGATCGAAAGAGCTGTTTAAGATGCAAGCAGCAAAAAGGATAAATAGCAAGTAAAATGGACCATATTGTAGCTTCTAGCATACCACAGCACCAGATTGCACACAACACAAAATGAAAATACGAATATGACAGGGACAAATTGATGAACGCTGCAGTATACATGACATAGGAAGTATGCAGCCAGGGAGGGGAATTTGATTTTTTGTTCATATCAGTTCACAGGTATTGCATTGGTATTTTGTATGATGGTCGTTACGAATAGCCTCATCTGTAAGAAAAATAAAATTTTAATGTGTTTGGAGCACAACAGGAGCAGATCTCTTGAAACACTATTTCATAATGTAAACAAACTATCTTCTTCTAAAAAGGAGAAGGTAAGAGAGATGTGAGCTATCTAAAAGATGATGAGATTCAATCAACAAGCAAGAAATGAGATATAATGAGCTAAAGAGATTAAAGAACCTAAGCAAAAGTCATATGAAGAGCATTAACATAAGCCCCAGTTTATCAGCTAATCTACTTGATACACACTTCCTGGAGCACAGTGCTGAATGCAGGTGTAATGTTAAGCAGCAGTAAAAGCCTAACCATATTTTTCCAACATAAAACGGCATTTTCCTCTGGGTATGGGAACAAACATTCTCCTCGGAATATCTGGTTGAGAAGCAGCGCAACAGGATGCACTTTCTTTTATAGTACAGTGCAGAGGACAACATCAGTGGCTTAAAATGCATTGCACATGCAGATACCCGCCATTATGACGATATCATGGAACCTTTAGTAGCATACATTACAAAAGATCAGCCGATTAACAGCAGCAGCAGGATACAACCAAAACCTACTTCATTTGTACTGTCAAGTCTTCAAACGAAATCAATAAAAGCTATAGATGGTAAGGATGTATATATTTACAGTTTAGGAACTTGAGATTCTTGGAGGCAACAGCACTGAAAGACTGGGTCTACCCTTTACTTTTTCTGGCATACTATATTCACAATTTGTCTTCAGTCCAACAATTGAAAAAACAAAAACTCATGTACTGCAATGAATAAGCAAAGAAGTTGAGTTGATATCAAAGACTCAAACTTTATCAGTATTGGGAAAGGTAACTCTTGTCAAGCAAGAACCTTTAGAACCACATAGTTTGTCTTTTAGAAAACTTAAATTGTCCAAAACATGGGATTGATGTCATTGACGAGTAAATAGAACAATGTCTCACTTTATTATACCATATTAATATTAAGATAACTTTGATAAGCTACATGACTGGCTCATGGATCTTAACAACTGATAGTAGAATGTAACAAGATGCAATAACATTACCGTAGCTCTACAAATGCAATCTTGCATTCTTATCTTGCTCAGTTTCCAGCTGAACACACAGAAAATAGAGAGTTATCTCACTGGTCTTCAAAAGATTCAAACCAATAACCAACTAGTACTCAGATCAAATTTCTTTTGAGACAGTTGAAAGTCAAAACCTTGCAGAAAAAAAGAAGAAATAGATACACCTAAACTGATGAAGAATACAGATAGCAAGTAGTCAATCCATCGGATTTTCCTTAATGCATCCACACTTTTTTTCCTCACAATTAATGCATTTACACATAAATCAACAACTAATATACTAATTCCAACAGCAATAAACTAACATCAAATTCTTATTTATCGAAAAAAATGACAGAAATTGCAGATCAAGAGTTGAAGGTCATAGCTGGAAGATTTCTTCTGCTCATTCCAGCATCATTATATCATAAATCAGAAGAAACTACAGTTTATACCAAATTTCGCTGAGTATACAAAAGACACAAGACAATGCAACTAATTATTCAGTTCATGAGAAACCATATAATGTTAAAATTTGAGGCAACTTCAGTACAATTATTGGACTATTCTCTTCCCTCAATTCAAAAGAATCTCCCAGTTTCCACTTTTTAATTATCAAAATCACCTATAACATCCCAAGCAAAAAATATCATTTTTTTTTCTGATTCCGCAGACTTACTAGCCTCTGCTTTAGCTAAGAACTATTAGAACTCCCTTCCAATTTGGTGTCTGATCCGGTGTCGTTGCCTTCATTTCCTTGCTCCTTCTGCTTCTCCTTCTCCTTCTCCAATTCAGCCTCTGCAGCTTTCTCAGCTTGTAATATAGGGGCATAATAGTCAGAGTGCACCTCCATACACTTCTTCAAAGCAGAAGTAACCTCAAAACACTTTTCCACTATATCCTCTTTGTTCTTCTCCCCCTCTTCAATACATTTTTCCCAGTCAATAAAAGTGTCTTTACAACCTCCCCCTTTCATAAACAAGCAAAACCCACATTCACCCTCCTCCTCTTCTTCCTCCTCGTTTCCAATTTCTTCTTGGCCTTCCTCCTTAGGTTTTTGGGTTTCACTCGTTTCAGCTTGATGGGTCTCTTCAATTTCAGATTTTGATTCGTGGGTCGGTGAGGAAGACATGGTGAGGATTGTTGAATTGGGGGAGTTAGGGTTTGAATCTGAAAGCATGCAAGTAAAGTTTCCCAGGCTGCTCATAAACCTCCTCTTAAACCTTTTTTTTATTACTTTTAGGACATTATTTATTCATTTATTTAGAAGAAAGTCAAGTCAATGAAAATTATTAATGCCAAATAAAAGAACTGTTTTTTTTTCTCCCAGGGTTGGCACAACATGACAAGACAACTAGTATCTTCTAGATAAAAATTACCCCTAGCAATGGAAAATTAAAATACGGTTTGCTTAATGGTTTAAAATCGTCCACAAAAGGAATGTCATAACATATGAAGTTTGGGAACATAACAATATATTAGCTCAATGAATTTGGTAGCCTAAAGCCATTAAATATGTTTGATTTTTTTTTTCCTTCTTGATCATTCACTTGGTTATGTAGTTTGAAATCATTCTCAACTATGAACAAATGCAACACGTGTGACTATCTTCGACTTGAACAATATACAATCAAGAAATTTTTAAAATTAGTATAATTCTCAACAATGTGTTCTTTCTCTCCCTCCTTTTCACTGCACATCTTGCCTTGTTCTGAAATCTGCCTGGTTTTTTGTGTGTGTGAAAATTAAGCTCTTTCACACACGTTCTACTCTTGGCGTCTGCCTTTAAGCCCAGAAATGTAACAACTTCTTGAGCTTAGATAGCATATGTTGTATATCAGACAACATTTGACATGTGAACTCTTCATGATGAATGACATTTGCTGTTTGCTAAAGTTTGGCAGTTGCTAGCACTCTGATAAGGTAATGGGGATAGATAAATGTTCATCTTTATTTTTCTTTGTGATCATCCTCTTCATGGTACGCGAAAGGAAGTGGTACTGACTTGAATGCCCGGTATTTTCCCACATTGTTCAGGTGCTCATTTTCCAACCTGATAAATTACAATGTATATAACTCATCACAGAACTTCAAAGATGATAAATACGTCAATACACAATTTTTCTGCAAGTCATTTTAAGTTGGGAACAACTGATTCAAAAGAAAATGTGGCATGAGAGATTGCAATACCTGAAAAAATTCCACATGCCACGTCGAATCACTTCTAAGCAAGCAAATATGCTTGAGACAGTACTTCCTCGCAAAGAGTGCACGTTGAATCTTAATACCAGTTGTAGCCAGGCAAATCTGAGCAAAACATCCAAGACCTGTGAGAACGAAAAAGTTAAGAGTAGCTAACAACTCATCTTAAAATGAATCAGGAACAACTTAATTGTCCTATGGAAGTTACCATGGCTGTGAAGTATACACTTTTATGGTGCAGTATGAGCTTATCCCGCAAGAACTTGTTCTTGGACTTCCTTCTCAACAGCCCCCAATCGACAACTATATCCCAGTATGTGTTGAAAAAAGTTGTGATAAGTGAGCTCAGTATAACCAACACCTCCCAAGTCAAACTCTTTCTCAGTACATAAGCTGTTTTAATAACGACTGCCAGAATTGTCAAAAAGTATCTCAAGCCATTGTATGCCTGTGCTTGATCCTTTTCTTCAAACAGTCGACGGACACACTACAGTGAAAGCACAAGGATCTTTAACTCTACTGTAAAGGAAAATATTCCATTCTTGAGTATTGAAAGAAATGGCATAAAGATACTATTAAGTTATATACAGTTGTCCCATATGGGTTATGTAAGAACTTTCAAAGGTGTATATATAATATTTAACTTCCATTCTTTGCTTAAAGGTTTTGAGTTGAATGTTATATTCTTTCACATGTTATCGGAGCTAAAATTTGCAAACCCATATTCGTTTGACTAGTAGTAACAAAAATTGAAGGAAAAGAAACTATAGGAGAAGTACTACGACTACCAGTAACAGAAATTGAAGTAAAAGAAACTAGGAGAAATACTACGACCGCCAGTATGGAAAGATAAACAAGACCCAACTCTACTACAACCTTCTACCCTAATTTGTACCCTCCACAACCTCCTATCTAAGGTCATGCTTTAGATGTGCAGATTCGTTCAGAGATATCATAGGGGAATTCTACGTTCAATGCTGATGAAAATTTCAATTTAGAAACCATTTACACCCTTAACCATGAGTCATTTCATTGCCGAGGCTTCAGTTTTCAGTAGAAGCAAGAGATATATGTTATTAGTAAATTATGGAGAAGATAAAAATATATTAAGAGAAGCGAGTTCCTAACAGAACATGATTTATGCTTAAAGCCACCCAGGATATAGCTGAGCAAGAGATGTTGGATTTTCAGAAATTGTGAAAACAATCTAGAAGATGTCCCATGTCCTAGAAACAAAACACAGGCAGGGGGAATCACAAGAGATGAAAGGAGGATGGAAGATCCTTAGTGGCACTCATCTTTTCATATACACAATATACAGTAATGAACTAACAATCAAAAGTTGTTGTCAAACCTGAAAAAACCGAAACCAATATGGTATGATCGCTAGAATGAAGTAAAATATGTTATACACATTGTGACTTTGGCACGTATTATGTCCATGCGAAGGTTTAATCCAAGTATAATAGCAAATGTAATACTCCAAACTCCTTATTGCTTCAACCTGTATTATGTAGGAGGTTAAAACCACTACAACAACTAAAAGACGAAGTAAAAACTAAACTCTACAATGTCGAGAAGTCACAGAACCTGGCTAGTCAGCTGGTCTGCTAGAAAGAAATCTGGAAGAGTAACCTGCACAAAATGAAAATTTAAAGAGAGAGTTAGCCCACCTGGATATAACTATATAGTTTTGATTTACGACTCATTATCTGTTGAATATACCTTGTAAAGAGGAGCACAGATACAGCGGAAGACGCATCTTATAAGGAACCAACGACTTGAGCGATAAATGATGTTAAACGGGCAGAAAGTAATGAAAAGAAGTACCTGCATAGAGAATTATCGTTGGTGAAAGAAAGTAAATACAGTAGAACTGATCAGTCAGAAAGCTCTAAAATCTTACCATTATCAATCCCAGAGGAACATATTCAATATGTGTACCATATACTTCAGCTCTTGAATTCATGTGCAGATGCATCAGGAGAGCGGCAAGGACGAGCATTGCTAGACCATTGCTAAGAAGAAAGACTTCCCTATAGCTTAACTCGGTCCCTTGCTTGAAACCAAAGATAAATGCATAGTTGATTTTGTAGTGCCTCCAGAAATATATGTTTGCAGCATATAAAAGCATATGCAACACAATGTATGCATAAAAACTGCCAGACAATTCAAAACTCTTCTCTAGTCAAATTACAGGCTCAGGAAACCCCAAGTATGGTTTTTCATTATGCTGGCATTAGGTATATTCGCATAGAAAAGAGTTTAATCCTCTCTTACCTGTAAAGTGGAACTATCTTGTCCAAATAAGAGGTGCCTTCATCTTTATCTATCAACTTTCTGTCATCTCTTAATAGAATTACAGCAACTAGTAGAGCAATTGAGCAACCAGAAAAGAAGCCTGAAAATTGTGAACGATAAAATTTGAAATAACGCAAAGGACCAAAATATAAAGGGTACTATAAAATGCAAAAAAAGACAACATCATATCTAAAAAAAAATGACTGTCCAATCAGTTCTGTACATCATATATTTGTATTACTTGCCTGACATGAATGTTATACGATGTTTTTCTCTTTTATGCTTTGGCCGCAATATCTTCATGCCTTCTCTGCGGTTCGACTGCGAAAAATGCTTGATGAAGGTGGTCTCCACCCTGTCCAGAAGACTGGTAACCTATAGAATGGCATGATACCATCAATGATGTAACAGTCAGTTTCAAGTACAACACTACGATAAAATTCTCGTTTTTTTACAAGAACAACATAATCCTAATGGTGGAAGGATAGATCAGACTAACCTCCTCAGAGCTCCCAAGGTAAGAGTTATCCACCATTTTCAAGTATGATCTTGCTGCTTTTCTAGATGTAATCTGCACTTGGGAAAAGGATCCAAAATTTCAGGATTTTAAGTTCTTTGGTGACAGACTGCAGCATTCCAGGAACTTACTCAAAATGTTGCTTTCACTTATAGCTAATACTCCCTCCTTTTCAATTTATTTGTCTTTCCTTTTTAATCGTTACAGAAAGAATGTCTCTTTCCTTTTTGGCTACTCTTTAATTTCAACTTTCCACATGTCATATTTTAAAACCACAAGATTAAAGGGCATTTTGATATATTCTATATATCTTTATTTCAAGACTATATAAATTCAAAAGTTTTTTTTATTTTCTTAAACTCCGTGCCAAGTCAAAACCAGATAAATAAATTGAAACAGAGGGAGTATAATGTAAATGTAACTGAAAGGCAGGCTATTGAAATAAGCTTTTGGTTAGTGAAACCTAACCTTTTCATATTTTTTGAGGATCTTGGATAATGCAGACAGGTTCATATAGCTGGTATAAGTTCATCCAAGAATTAGCATGCCAAATGCAGAGAGCCAGAAAATAATTAAATTGAAAGAATAATTTTGGAAAGGAAAGTAAAGCAAGTCAGAATTTAGTTTGCACTACCTGAAGTGTTTTAGATGGCGGAGTTTTTGATAGAACTCAATGAAAATAAGCTTCAGCCTATGTTCAACCTTCTTTAGTTCCTCTTTCTTATAACTCAAATCATTCTCCTTGGATTCGCTCAAGACACCTCTTATAGTTGATATGGGACTTTCAAATGTATTAACAATCTTAACATGATCTAGGATTTCAAGAGGATCTGATTTTTGTGAATCAGTATCTCTGTTCTCTCTTAAAGAATTGCGGTTGATGGGAAGCTTTGGATATGAAGAATTAGACATAGAAACCTGTCTTCCATAAGTGAGGTCAAAACTTGGGCTGACAGGCATATCATCTGTATCTGCACATTGACAGTGAAGAATTTGAAAATGCACTAGAACCAAATATACATAAACATCATCTGCCTAATCACACAATGAAGTGAAAGATAGTCGTAGAGTTGGGCAATGTAAGCTGATGTAAGCTGCAAGTACTAAGTTGAGATTGGACCTTGGAGCCAACTGAAGGCCAACAAAAATACAGAAGATGTGGTTTCTCTTGTAGAGCTTCAAGTACTACACTATTGAACTTAGTTGACCTTACCAAACATAGAATATTCACGCAGCTCTTACCATACTATCCAGGTTACTTTCATAATTATACTCCCTCCGTTTCAATTTGTTTGTCTTACTTTCTTTTTTAGTCTGTTTTTTTTTTTGGCAAGATTAAAAGACATTTTAGTACATTCTATATGACTTTAGGTTAAAACCACAAGATTCAAAAGTCTTTCTTTATTTTTTCTTAAAACTCCGGGGTAAGTCAAAAGCAGACAAACAAATTGAAATGGAAGGAGTATTATTTGATGAGTTACTGTTGGTTTGTCATTGAGTCTACTCCGAAGGGGGATCAGCATCATGAAAATTCCAACTATCAATTTTATTGCTATATAGTTACTACCTGTTAAGCTCATAAACTCCTTATTAGAACATGTTAAAGAGTCATATTCTCTCTCAAAGTTGCACATCTAATATGTGAAATTCATGAAGTGGATTTGATCGAGTCCCTTACCTACAACTGTCATTCTGAGAGGAGATGTGATCCTCGAAGGTGTTGAATTGTTAATGTCCAAGGAAAGACTTTGAAGGGAAGGAAATGCATTGAAAGCCGGATCCATTACCTTGATACGTAACGCGATCAAAGCATCCATCTGTTTATTCAGCAAAGTTACTTCCCTCATGACTTCATCCACCTTGTCCTTATAGAAGGTATTAACCTTGTTGAATTCATGGTCTAGTTTGTCAAAGAAGCTAATTTCATTCTCTGCTCCTTCAGGAGATGCCAGGAACTTGGTTTTGTAAAATTTTCTGTAGTTTTCGTGTGGCACCGTGTTTACTGCTATCACCTGGTTCTCAATATCACCAGTATTCTGAACACTGCCTTGTAGATTTAGACCACTAAAGTTGCGATACAATGCCAACCTCTGATCTAAAGATGTTGCAGGCGTTGGAGGCTGATTGCTTTCCTTGAAACGGCGGATCTCCTGTAATATTTGTTTGAGTCCAGTGTAGTCCACATAAGCTTCTATCCACTCTGGGACCATTTCCCTTTTGAATTCCTTACCAAACTTCATTCTTGAATGTTATAAGTATCTGTTGACGATCAAAATTTATACTCTTTATGGAAAGCAAGCGCCTGACTGTTGGGGGATATTTCTGCAAGATTCCAAATATGTGTGCCATTAACAAGTGATACAGAAAATGACAAGTGCACATCCAATAATTAGCATGATCACAAAGAAAGATTCCAAATATGTGTGCCATTAACAAGTGATACAGAAAATGACAAGTGCACATCCAATAATTAGCATGATCACAAAGAAAGATTCCAGCTTTCAATTAAGTCATAATTATATCCAAGATGATAGATTAGGAAGAAAATGTGAAAAGGCAAGCAAAGATATAAACAAACAAACAAAGTGTCTGTCCTCCCTTGCACAAATTAAATAACAAAGAGATGAGTTAATGTTTTGGTATGGTTGAAGTAATGTTACTTGACACCGATATATATGGCAGCTAAACATACATTTAAACACTAGTCTATATATCAAAAATCTTAGCGACAGGCTAAAATTTGGAGTTTGTAATCCATTTTTAGATACTCCACAATCATATCTTTTTATCACCATATACAATCTGCAACTCATACTTTTTTTCTCTAATATTTTCAACTTTCAACTTACTGGTAATAAGAAGCAATCTCTCAAACTAACTGAACCAGCAGAAATATGGAGAAGCTAATTACCATAAATCCAATGTTCCTCCATCAACACACTTTCTACCCATTCAACAGAGTAACAAAACTCAAATAACTTTTTTTAAAAATTACTAAACTTTAGCTAAACCAACAATCTCCTGAAATATCCAAGTCATCAGAATTCAAGAAGCTATATTAGGGGATCTTAATTATAACTTACCTCCACTTTTAGTATAATTTTGATTCCCCACCTTATAATTCCGCTAGCTATTAGTATGTACAAATATCATTAAACGGATAACTAATAGTGCTTCATTTACCTAATAAGGTGATCTATAGACGTGACCTAATAAGCTCAGAATCAGGTCACGTCCAAGATAAATGAGTACTATTAATCCTCTTTTCTAAGCTAGAAAAAGATATATACATATAAAAATAAATAAATTATGTGTATATTTTTATATTAATTAATTTGTGGAAACTGTACAAATTAAAAAACCCATGCATGATATATTATACAATATAATTTGGAAATGAGTCGGTGTACCTTTTTTTCCCCTCGCTATGTGATGCAGAAACTTGGAAGAGCTGATGATAAACAACTTTTGCGGATTTTGGTTTGCTTGTGTTAACAAACAAACGTCAGCTGTAACGCGCTGGTTTAGTTAGTTATCATCCGTAAATCTCAGCGTATTACACGTGGAATATAATATGATCATTAATACGTGTCTCTATTTTTATTTTTATTTTTTAAAATATTTTTATTATTTCGAGATAAGAAATAAGGCTAGGAAGAGAATCCAACTCTTATGTGAAGGTTACGTTAACACTATAATTTGCGTTTAATGTGTGTGCTTTCTCTAAATAGTGTTCGATATTTATATTAAGATCCAATTAAATATAAATTTATAGGGTATTTCTAGAGCATCATTTTCGATTTTTAAAAAAAAGTTCTCATTTTCAAAAGTTTTAATACGGGACTAAGGAATCAATCGAAAAGCCAGCGATTTTTCTGTTTCATCATATGTGGTGCGGAATTTGATGCTCATTTTCCGGTCCTCATTTGATGCTATAGCAATTTTATACGCAACTTTTTTGTCAAACATTCTCTTTTTTTCATACCAAAATAAATAATAATTCTTTATTTCTCACGATAGGGGAAAAAATTGACTTTAGCTGGGAATGTTTTAAAGTTAAAAGAGTTTTAAGTTTCATGTACTACTATAATATATAATATAAAATGATTGTTATAGATTTGTTTAGATTTATAAAAAAAAAGAAGCTCTAAGATTTTCTTAAATTCTGATGATATATTAAAAGTTTGAAAAATAAGTTAAATATTTGGATTAAGAAGTTGAGATTTAATTCAGTGAAGAATACTTATCAAAGGTAATTGTTTTATATCTTTAAAAATAGGAATCATTTGTACAATCAAGTTATTTTTAAATAATTATAGATAAACTTTGGCAAGTATTTAAATTGGGATAGAAAGAGTATAACTTTTTCCAAATGTCTTCCACAATTATTTTCTAAATTGGGTTTTGAAATATAGTATCGTGCACACAACATGACAATCGAGCATTTGTTTGTGCAATTGATTTATAATAACGTGATTTTCTTTTTCGTATAAAAAATAATAATTCTTTTTTCTTTCACTAAAGGAATCATTTTTTTAGAGATTTTAACTATAATGAATTTCAATGTAATTTTACAAGTGAGCAAAATCTAAAAATGATATAGGATATATAAAGACTTTATCCTTATCTTTTAAATAGAAAGACTATCAAATCAATAAAAATTGTGATATAGAAAAATAAAAAAGGGTATTAACGCGTTACTTAGACAAAGAGCTAAGTTTGAATGTGAAAATGTTATTGAGTGTAATATTTGAATGTCAACTTGCTAATCCTTAAAAAAAAAACTTATGGGTTTCTTACTTTCTATTAATTATTTATTTAGAGACCTATAGGCTATATATAGATGTATTTTTTTCAACTCTCTCAACTGTATTTATGTTGGCAATGATATGTTACACTTATCATCTTATAAACTTATTTAAACAACATATATAGCTCACGTTAATTCTTATCCCAAAACAGCATATTCCTTCTTTAACCCCATTTGGTTGCAATATAGTATTATTATTATTATTATTTCTACATATGCTTGATTATCAAGTTTCTTCATCATACTTCTAGTTTTGCCTATTTTTTAAATTTATTTGTTTGGGGGATAGATGTAGGAACGTGCATTTATAATATTCAACTTCTAAGATTATTAACGAACTTTAAAAGAATTTATAACTATAAGAGGTCGTGACACTCGTATTCATTCATTTTTAATTAGAGGTTAGAGATGTTGAATCGAGCCCTAGATATGAATCACTTTTGGTAGAGAACATTAATTTACTCCATAGTATGAAACTTTTCAATGCAAATCAGGAATAGTTGGATCCCAAAACGAATACCAGGAATTGAGTAGAAAACAAAAACGTACGACATAATTTAAAGTTGAGGACATTACATAAGATTTAATTCTTATTTTGGATAATCATGATGTGTAAAAGACACATAATCTATGCTTGTTGCTTTATTGTCAATAAATAGATATTCAAATCATATAATGCAAGTCAATAAGCAATCCTACAAGGTCCTATTAATTGGTCTCCATATTCTTTGCAACTATTTATGTCTACGTTTGTATGCTTGTTATATTATTTAAATTTATATATATAAAACTACCAATATAAATGTTGGGTTATAAAAAATAGTGGTAGATTATCTCTTCAAAAAACTATTACATTATTTTTGGACAAACAAGATTGTAACGTCAAAACCTCTTTCCAAAGCAATCAAGTTCCAACTTTTTATACAACATGCCTAATGACTAGTGTCTAGTCTCTAGTGTAATTCCACACATGGAGTTTGGAGATGGCAAAGCTACGTAGACCTTACCCTTAACTCATGGAGGTAGACACTGTTTCCAAAAGACCCTTAGCTCGAGTGCAGCAAATCAAATTAGTTATGAAAAACAATACCTTTTAACTCTTGAAAAAAATGTAGTGTTTATCCTATTTACACAGTACTATTTTCCGACAAAGAGAATGCAATTGAAGCAAGTTTGAACCATGTAATTTCACCACCACAAGGTGAAACAAGTTCAAATCACAACTCAACAACTGAAAGATAAGATATCAAAATTCAAAAATATTTCAAAGTATAAATACTGATATGTCTTGCATGGGAAACAAAATCCAACCTTTCAATAGCATAAACACAGTTTAGCAGCTTCAACTAGGCTGATTGTTTCTCATACATACTGTGCGCTTACCAATGCCATAGAGGAAGAACAAATCCTTCAACAAAAAAACTCAATCAAGAAACAAAAGTGATGAGAATGCTACAGATATGAAACTTTCATACTTAACGGTGCAACTTCACAAAGTACATGAACAGTTCTGATAGTCACGGAGAACAGACAATCTTGATGTATGTTCTTGCTTGTTCGCTCAGGGGAGCATCAGGAATTTTTGTTCCAGAGTAATGAATGTGAAAGAGCTACGTGCTCTAGTCTCCGAATTTTAATGCTTTGTGATTTTCAAGAACTAGTCGTCGTCATCAATCAAAGGGAAGACTTCCAAGAAATAAAACTAATATAGTGCTACTTAAACATGCAAAACAGGTTCTTCAGCAAGAGGCCTATGGTATTGTGCAGCCATGGTGCCTATTTAAACTTCTTTCTTTCAAATAAAAACAGATTCTACCAGAACAACAAAGTTGAAGAAATTATGTTGGATGCTCCACTTCAAGTTGATCAACTGTTGGAACTGTTCTCATCACCAGGCTTGATTCCACTGCAGCAAAAGAAATGTGGTAATTTGACTCGACCGCAGACCCTGCAAGTTTATTTGCAAGCAGAAGGATGTTAAGAGAACTAGCATGGAATAGTGTAGACCTTAGATGGAAGACCAACAAAGAAAAATGGGACTGGGAGAACAACAAAAATCGTTGCATTAGACAGGAAAATGAAACATGACATTAAGCAGTTGTCTTCCTTACGGAGGACGAAGATAAACATCACGGTGACACATCTGAATAACAAAATTTTACAGATCTTTCAGATATCATCAGTTAATTTTTTTTAATGTCCTACTGAATCTTTCTTGTGTCAACAATCATAATCTTATTGTTTAACAATCATTCAAGCAAGATGTTACCTTGGAACAAATCATACTTGAAACCCATCAATTTGGGAGAACAATTTTAGAAGCACACGGTTTGTCCGACTCCTGAGCTAAGATCAGACAGCCGAATAAAATCTCAAACTCACTCCATTGGATAGCCAATGCAAGCTCAAAAATGGGATGAAAAACACTGTTACCTTGTTGTCGATCTTTTTTCAATTTATGGGTAGCCCAAGTACACTTTTACTCTTTCATTGCCTTTTTTCCAAGGAGTTCTCCCCCTATCAAAACTTCCCTTGAGACAGAGACACGTAGTCCGACTTTCATGCTAGTTTTTGTTCCAACATGAAAGTTCCATTACAGGGAAAGACAATCTACTATAGTACTTTTTTTGTGCCGAGCCTTGCTTTGGTCTCTGGTTTTGAAAGTGGGAGACATAATAATATTTCAGAAGCACCAAGAAAGACATACATATGTCGATATATCCAATCTTCTGTTGTTTACAAGCTAAATAGAAAATTCAGGGTTTTCTCTTACTAGCTAAACATTTCATTCTTCAATATGTTTCAATTGAGATTAATTTATGGGAAGAAGCAAAAGATTTATCTAGTCCTTTTTGATGGCATAAAGCACTTACTTGCACCGCATAATCACTGGCACTGGTTTTAGAGCCTTTGGTCCATTTCTTAGGCCTCTCTTATGAGGGGAAACCTGCATGATCAAGCATATCCTATCAGCATAACAAAATGTGAACTATATGTAACATGTATACACATATGCACTCTCTCGGTGTCACACAAGTGCGGGAGCAAATGCAACCTCACAGCATAAGCATTACATCCATCTACACATGTGGAAATTTAAACAAGTGCCCCAAGCTGGCATGCACTATGCAAAAAAACACAAAGAAAAGGGTCAATGAGGTAGTCTAATTGACAAGGCTCCAACTTGTTAGATAAAGATTCAGAATTTCAACATTCCTTTTTGTGTAGGTAGTTGGATCAATTCTTCAGGAAACTTAATGTTACACACTGTAAATTTTTGCAGACATTTCATGTGGAATATGCACAAGCAAGCAGAAAACCCCTCTTCATGAATAACCTATTAAAGTGTGAAAGGTTATCAATCTTGCTGCCAATTATTAACAAAAAGTCGGGAGACATATATATGTGGAGGCCTCCTCAAAGCCACGAGTTTACCAGAATTCAGTTTACAGTCAAAGGGTAGCTAAGATCAGAGTAGGCACTTAGCTAAATTGTTATTAATTGTGAATAAATAGCCAAAATGTAAAGCTATTATACAGGAAAATCTTATTTCCGGGTTCTTAATTTAAGTCTCAACTCCATATTCTTGTATTTACTGAAATCCGATTAGCCCCCAAAACCCCATTCTGACTGTTGCTAGCTTCCACAATATCCAGAAAAATAAATAATAGTAGGAGGTGTGTCTTGCCCCAAGCAACTCCATTTTATGCTTTTAAGCTTAGTTTTACTGCCTACTTTCATATCTGGAACTGTCTGGAAATTTCCTGGTCAGATCCAAGCTTCGAGAATTGCAGGGGAACAAATGCCAAAAGAAAACAAAGAGTAACTACACTTTATCTTAATCTCGTGTATTTTGCAAGGGGAATAGAGAAACTTAAGCCACTTCCCAAATTTCGCCACCACATAGTAAAGGCCCCATATGCATTTACAGGACTTTGATATTCTTAGTGCTTCAATTAGGATGGATTTTTTCCCAGCCGTACTTATGTTCTCTGATTTTATTTCCCCAATAAAGATCATGATGGTAAATGATCTCCCTAAAGACGTCTTTCTAAACATCCTGAATCTATCATCTACCGAGTCTATTACCTCATATTCAAAAATAGAAAAACACAAAAGTTCGGCATACATATAAGGTCCTGCTTCACATATTAGCACGAGAGACTTTGCAACGTTACTGATATCAACTCACAACCTAATCAGAACTGAAGACAATAACATCACAGGAACAAATACATAAAGAGTATAATGTAAAACTCAATACAACAATTAGTCGTGCTGCAACATTGTTCTATATAATCTGTCAAAGCCAAAATACATGGCAATGACAAGCAAAACTCAAGATTCAACAGACAGATATAACATATTAATCATTAACAACAACTACATCTCTATTTCAAATAAGTTAGGATTGGCTATATGAATTGTCATTGACCACCATACTCCATTTAAACTCATCATGTATAATTTCAATTGGCCAAATGCCCACACTATTGTTTCCAGATCAATATTCTGAAACTCTATAACCACAAAAGAGAACATGCCCCAAAGGAACACTAAGCAATATGGTATCCCAAAATCCTGGCCGTCAAAATGAACATCAGCCCACAGAAATTAAACTCAAAACTAAATTTATAACCTTAATTATCACTTTAAACAATAGTAATAAGAAAAAAAAAACAATTTAGGAAATACAAGAAAAAGGCTCTCATTTGAGCTTAATTACAAAGTGAAAAAGGAATGATCTTGTTACCTTTTTCTTAGGAACAGCCATTAGCTCCATAGACCCTCCAAGAAAAGGTGAATTTGGGACCATAAATCCTATGTTGTTGTTGTTGTCATGTTCAGGTAAAACCAACGATGGTGATGAAGCTGTCTGGAGATAAATGGTGCTATCAAGTGGTGGTGGTATGGATATTGCGTGAGAAAATCTTCGAAGGCCATTGATGAAATTGGGGCTGCTTCTAAGCTTGGCTACTGTAGACGCCATTTTTGACAGGATGAAGTCACTGAGGTAGGAGAACGTTGAACTTGAGTTAGAGGCCCATATGGGCAATGAATAGTGGGCTTGAACTATTTAAAAGTTGGGCTTGTGTTGTTGCTGCTAAGCCTGACTTGACACCCAAAACTATTTGCAATAATCTTAGTATCTAGTGTTATTTAGTGGCACCTGAGAATGATTAGATACACCAGAATGAATTTATAGAGATGGAAATAGGAGAACATTTAAGGATAATTGAGGCGCAAAATGAAAGCCCAAAAGGAGGAAAAGCCAAACTCAAAATAATCCTTTTGATTTGATTTGCAGTATAAAATCCCTTAGCTGTATGTAAATCTGTAATCCATGGCTATTCAAACTCCATTACTCATAGTAGGTCCTTTCTCTTGCCAAGAAATCACCAAAAAAAATTCAAGAAAAGACACATTTACACCAATTGACCCTCTTGCTCTTGTACCCAAATGCAAATCTTTAAGAGACCTCAAGCAAATTCAAGCCTTTTCTATAAAAACCCAAATGCAAAATGATATCTTTTTTATGAGTAAGCTCATAAATTTTTGCACAAAAAATCCAACACCTGCATTTATGTACCATGCTCACCTCCTGTTTGATAAAATTCCACAACCAGATATAGTCTTTTTTAACTTATTGGCCCGTGGTTATGCTCGTAGTGACACCCCATTAAATGCTTTTGTTCTGTTCTTGAAAATTCTAACATTGGGTGTTGTCCCTGATTTTTATACATTTCCTTCTTTGTTGAAGGCATGTGCAGGTGCTGAAGCTCTGGAAGAAGGTAAGCAGTTGCATTGTCTTTTGATTAAATATGGCCTTAACGGTGATATGTATGTTTGTCCTGCACTTATGAATATGTACATTGAGTGTAAGGACAATGGTTTAGCTCGTCGTGTGTTTGATAGGATAGCTGACCCTTGTGTGGTAACGTATAATGCGATCATAATGGGTTACGTGAGAAGTAGCGAGCCAAATGAGGCTCTTTTGCTGTTTCGTGAATTGCAAGTGAAAAAAATTAAGCCTTCTGATGTTACAATTCTAGGTGTTGTTTCATCATGTGCTTTGTTGGGAACGTTGGGATTTGGAAAATGGGTGCATGAATATGTTAAGAAGAATGGTTTTGATCAATATGTTAAGGTGAACACAGCACTAATTGATATGTATGCAAAGTGTGGGAGCTTGGCTGATGCGATTTCTGTTTTTGAGAGCATGCATAATAGGGACACTCAAGCATGGTCAGCAATGATCATGGCTTATGCTATTCATGGGCGTGCTCGTTGTGCAATAACTTTGTTTCAAGAGATGCAGAACACTCAAGTTAATCCTGATGGAATTACATTTTTGGGCATACTCTATGCCTGCAACCACAGTGGATTGATTGAAGAGGGTTTTAGATTTTTCAATAGCATGAAAGAAAATTACAGGATTGTACCAGGGGTGAAACACTATGGATGCCTGTTGGATTCGTTAGCTCGGGCTGGCCGCCTTACTGATGCTTTTAAGTTCTTAACAGAATTGCCAATTCCGCCTACACTTTTACTTTGGCGGACATTGTTAGCTGCTTGCAGCATCCATGGAAATGTGGATTTGGGGAAGCTGGTACTTGAGAGAATCTTTGAACTGGAAAAATCGCATAGTGGCGATTATGTGATCTTTTCAAACATGTGTGCACGAGCTGGGAAGTGGGAAGAAGTGAATTACATCTGGAAATTGATGAAAGAAAGAGGGATTAAAAAAATTCCTGGATGTAGTTCGGTAGAGGTTAACAATGTACTACATGAATTCTTCTCTGGGGAGGTTATGCATATTGAGCACAGGGAACTGCACCAGGAGGTTGACAAGTTAATCGAGAAATTGAAATTGATTGGTTATGTTCCTGATACATCTATGGCTTTTCGTCCCGGCCTAAAAGATGAAGATAAAGAAGCTACTTTGAGGTACCACAGTGAAAAATTGGCAATTACTTTTGGTCTTCTTAATAGTCCACCCGGAAAAACAATCCGTGTTGTAAAGAACCTTAGAATCTGTGGGGATTGCCATTCAGCTGCAAAATTCATATCACTCGTCTTTAAACGAAATATTATTATTCGAGATTTGCATAGATTTCATCATTTTGAAGGTGGAAACTGTTCTTGTGGGGATTTTTGGTGACAAATGATAGATATGCACTCTTGCGAGAGGAAACCTTTACCACGTTCACATTAATGAGTTTCGTCAATTTTGAAGGTGGAAAAAGTTATATTGGGTAGTTTTGGTTACATGCAGAATTTTCTTGTGATAATTGGGTATTCTCATCAGTCTATACCAAGCCTATACCAGCTTAACACCAACTGGAGACAATGCAGAATTTTCTTGTGATAATTGGGTATTCTCATCAGTCATCATAATAGTTTATCGTTCAGATTTGTTTTGCTAGTGAATGCTGGTGAAAAGCAAACCCGAGGTTAGAAAATAAGCAGGTTTCTTATCCTTCTCTATAATATTACATTCAGTTCAGTTTCTTTAATTTTTGTAATACATAACTTAAAGATGAAGCTACAACTTTCTTAAATCAACTGTAGTACTAAACAGCACTAATTCAAGAAGACAACCTAAAATTTGATACATTATCCCTGTTTTGAGTAAAATGAAATTTTTCTACAACTAACATCCTTGAATTTTTATTTTTTTTCATTTTGTTATAGTTATATAGTTTCCATAATTTTCCAATTGAAGGCCTAATGGAGTTCCCTAGATGGGATCATTATACTTGCATGGACCACATTTTTCTTTTAACTAATAATGTTTAATGAAAAGAGAGGACAACAAAACTTGTAGTACATTAATCTGCTTGGTGAAATTCTGACCACTAGCCATCAGTTAGACTTTATGAACTACCATGCAGTTTCCTAATACATGTGGTATCGCTCATAGGATATTCATAACTCTTCTTAGCATGCTTCCGACACTTCTCTGTGATTGAGAGTCAAATCAAGAATGGCTTCATGTGGCACATGCTCACTGTCCAGATAAACCTGTTAGAGGGACGTAGCCGTGTGTTTTCCACATGATTGTACTCTTTTGGCATGACGAGAACTTAAGCAGAGTTTGGTGATTCTTTCCATCCGCACACTGATAGTCCTGATGATTTGTGTTGTACATACATATATATGTGTATAAAGCTCTAGACGGCAAACACCATCTTCAATTCCAATAGCAACCATATATGCACACAAGGATAGGATACTACCGCCCTATGCTGATCAAGATTATTGTAGTAAAATGTTTGTTTGTTCTCTGTGTCGCACAGAATTTTGATTTTTTTTTTACTTTGTTCAGCAGGCAAGTCCTCCTTTTATCGCTAGTTCCTCATAGAATATGATATTATTACTCCTGGAATGTTTTTAGGTAAAAATTATTGGAGTCTCCCTAGATTTGAACTTTCTAACTTTAAGGTTATGTTTGTTCTCAGTGGCCACCAGCACTATGTTATAAAAAGCGAAGTTGTTGTTATCCAACTACTGGAAAGCCAACACTTGACTTTGGCGTTCATGGACTTTGGCCAAATTACCACAATGGCTCCTATCCATCAAGTTGTGATAACACAAACCTCTATGATGAAACAGAGGTAAGCTCAAATTGCGATTTTACATATTATATTACGATGCTCTTTTGTACCTCTGGCACACTGGCATTTTCTCGTGAACATAGTTAATTTTGTTGAAATAGTTTCTCAAGCAAGTTTTCTCCCAAGTTTCTACCAGTGAAGTTCCTTTTTATGATTCTTATGAGAATGCATTAGTGTGTTTGAAGGGAGGGCCTCTACATTAATGTATCCTGCACAGATGAAAACCAATTATATATAGGTCGGAAGACTGGTCATTTGTATATCTGGATACTAACTCTGCACATGAAAGTTTATGTTGGTGCAGATCAAAGACCTGATAAGTAGCATGCAAGAGAACTGGCCAACGCTAGCCTGTCCAAGAAATAAGGGAACAAAATTCTGATCACTCGAATGGGACAAACATGGTACCTGTTCCCTTTCTACTCTAGATGAGCATTCTAAATTCAAAGCAGCTCTGACCATTAAGGAGAAGGTGAATCTTCTTTCTGTTCTTAAAGATGCAAGTACTTATAGTTATCGTCCAGTCCAGCATCAAATTATTCTATTAAGTCTCAAAACAAACACGTAGCAGGAATTGAGCCAGGAGGCTTTTACAGCTTGGAAGTGATCAAGGGAGCTGTAAAGAATGGAACTAGACATGAAGCAGCAATAGAATGCAACAAGGATGCACTTGGTAACAACTAACAACAAACTGTACCAGGTTTTTCTTTGTGTTGATAAGTATGGTACAGACCTCATCAATTGTCCAATACTCCCCCAAAGGAAATGCAATGAAACTATTGAGTTCGCAACCTTTGGTCCAGAAGCCTTCGTCGAGGAGGGATCTTTCTTCACTCTTTCTCTAGAGAGTGATCAATCTTCAACCTACTAGGCCTTCTCTTTCCCATGTTGCATTGGGCCTTCTTATGAAATAATTTTTCCTACTCATAGAATTTCCATGCATTTCCATTGAAGTTAATAGAGATTTAGCAGAAGCAACTTTGTGCAACTTATTTTGCTATACTTCTATTGGCTTCTTGTAATTGAACTCCCAGTTATTCACTCCAATTATCAAGAAAAATTGGGTTGGCTCTCTTTCTTATCTTGTTTGAAAGTCCATATTTGAGTGTTTAATTTGTCCATCAATCTAATATTCTTTGGATCAGCAGATTTCTTTTGGACAATCATTGTCAAACTAACCACATTGGCTATGAAAAAGAGCGAAGCTTCTTTTGAGGTTCTTACCAATTCATAGGCCTATTCAACTTTTGATGATAACACGAAGTGGATGTGACATTTTACCGTCACAAATAGCCACTTTTCAGTTCCTATAAATGAAAAGCAGCCGCTGTCATGGAGTTTCAAATTCCAGAGATGAAACTCCAGGACATTATCATGAAGTCTTTCCTGTAGGATCTGGCATCTAAGGTGTCTAGAATTTCTCTCAAAAGTAAGTAGGAGTGCTCTTCCTTTTAAGCCCTTTTCCTTACGGTTCTATAGACCTTACCTCACCAATCTTTTATTTTCTCTCGGGATTTAATTCGAGTTGCTGTCTCAGTAATTGCATTCTTTCTAGTCCCCTTGAAAGAGGAGAGAGGCCTAAGTCTGTTTCATTCCATCTCCTCGAGTTTCAATTGGAATGCTAGCGGTCAGAGTCCCAAGGTAATTTGAAACTCCACGACAATAGTTATTTTTCAACTACATTACCGAGAGTGGCCTACCTTGCAGTTTTTCATGTTTACTTGTTTTAACGATGACGTGGTTTGGCGGATTATACATTTTTGCCCCCTAGCCCCAACAACCATAAACTCCCTACTGGATTGGAGTCATGAACATAAAACAAGATTGAAACTCATGGCTGGCTGACATAATATGATTACTATAATCACTTTGTATGTACCTCTTTGTTAGAAAGCCTGCTATTTGATCTGCATTTTGAAATAGTCGCAGAGTGTCAAATGCCATCTTAAATAATTGGTTATCTATAAGGAACACAAAGTTCTGGTTTTATTTACTAACTTACTAAAACAAACATTGGATATAAGAGTTTAATTTGTTCCTAAGTTTACTATCGTTAAGACCTAGGTTGCTGCTGGACATTGCTAGCTAAAGTAGCCAGAAAAAACAGATCTAGGATTTGAAGTTATGGGTTCCTACGGCGACCTCAAGTTAGTATAGTATAATAACCGGGTTCACATTCAAATATTTCTAGATATTTTACAAAGCGGACCGGGTGGAGTTACAATATTAGGTACGGGTTGAGACAAACCCAATAGTTTTTGCTTAGATCATGTATTTATGTTAGAACTTCATTAAATATGTATTATGTATTTAATTGTGAACCTAGTAACTAAAACGAGCTACAGATACATATGGTCCTATCTCAAAGAACCAGTCATATATTATGTGTAACTTGCTCTCCTCTTGCAAATTGCAATATCACATCACATCTTTCCTGGTTTTGGAATGGTGGTCCTGTGAATAAAGGTAAAGGAATACAAAAAGGAATAAAAGGCATAAAATGTACAAGTAGACACTTAAAGCTAAACAAATAAACACATGTGTCATATGTGGCATAATACACGTAGGACACGTGTGTGTACTTGTTCAACTGGCACAAAAAAAAAAGTGCCAAAAACTAAAAGTAATAAAAATAAGGCTAGCTCATGAATTTCATGTGTTATACCCAACACATTGATGGTATGTGTATGAAGAAAAATATTCTAAATGACATATTTAAGATTACATGTTTCAAAAGTATACTCCGTGTCTAATCAAACTAAGACAAACAAATTGAAATGATTCAAGATTCAAGAACAGGGTATTTTCCTTCAACAAATAAAGAGCATGAATAAGCTAATTCAACATTGAAATAAAAAGATTGAAATTGAAGTCACCAATCTGATTCAAAGTTTGTAATGAAATTGAAATTTGAACTACCTACTGATTGCCTCATTTGGCTTGTACTTGTAGATACATTAATTGTACAAATAATTGTTTGCACAATTTAATGTACTAGAATGATTTTTGTAGGTGTTGTACATTTTTCAGTATGAAGCATCAACGTGAGACTTGAGCGGGAAAATCATCAATCTCATCTGTCCACGCGTTCTTTTCTTTGGCTGGATTGACTGTCCTGAGGGCGCGCCAAACAGCACTATTACATTTGAATCCTGATCCAAATCCTATTTGCCACGCTCTATCGCCCTTCTTAATCCTCCCTTTAGCCTCGGAGTAGGCCAAATTGTACCACACTGAGCTACTTGAAGTGTTCCCAAATCTATACAGAGTCATTCTAGAAGGTTCCATAAGTGCTTCTGAGAGATCAAGATTCTTCTGAAGCTCATCCAACACAGCTCTCCCCCCTGCATGAATGCAGAAATGCTCGAATGCCATCTTGAAATCCGGAATGTACGGTTTGATTTTCCGTTTAAACACGTTCCTAGCAATTAACGAGACGAAAAAGAGGAGCTGCTCGGACATTGGCAAGACTAGTGGGCCTAAAGTTGTGATGTTGGTTTTTAAGGCCTCACCAGCTACTGCCATTAGGTCCTTTGACAATGACATGCCTTTTTTCCCATCCTCTTCCTCATCTTGAAACACGCAACTGAATGCTCTGTCGTCCGCGCCTTTATGGGTTCGGACGACATGCATCAGTTGATATTTCGACCGCCTTCGGTCGGAGAAACGGTTCGATAGGAGAACAGCGGATGCACCCATCCGGAAAATCATGTTTGGTATTAGCTTTGATTTATCATTCCCAGTATAGAAGGCTGATGAGACTATTTCTGTGCTTACTATAAGTGCATAGCTGTTGGCTTGCCCCTGTTCAATCATTTCAAAACTCAACAATTTTGACCAACATGATATACATTTTCTGCATATTATATGATGATGTTTGATCAAACAATAATTTTTTTTTAACATGTATGATTGTTTGGTACGACTAAAGTTATCTTTCAGAAAATGACTTACCTTCTAAAAATTGATTTGAGAGTGGAATCTATTTATTATTAAAAGTTGATGATGATATTAATGAATCAAATAGTATTTTGATGGATTTTTAAAGTATTAAAGATTTGATAATAATGTCAAGTATTATTGTGATATGATGTAATGAGATGAAATAATTATGGAGGAGAATGACTTCCATCCAAAAGCGAGAGAAGTCATGTTCAAAAACGTCTTCGTTGGAAAATATCTAATAGCAATCAAACATCAGAAAATGACTAAGAAAAACATTTTAAAGAAAATATTCTTCTTCATATCGAACACACCCCAAAATATAAAAATATAAAAAAATTAAGATATTGAGCTTTTTGCAAAATGGACTAAAAAAGGAGGGACGTACCTTCATAAAAAGTGTTTCTCAATGAAGTAATTAAAGTTTCCATGAGAATTTACAAGAAAATTTACATAATGAGTTCAATTTAACTAGCTATATTTAGAGGTTATTTCTAAATATTTTTTAATTTTTTTTTTTTTTTACTAATCTTTTTGAAACGTACTAAAAAAATATATCGAGAAAGATGATACACCAACCTGTAAAAGTCTGTTGGCCAAGTCCACAGAAATAAGCCCAGCACTGCAGCCCATGCCTCCAAGATTGTAAGTAATCACATTGACACCAAGCTTGTAATGGTTCACAACCATGGCAGAAAGAGAAGGTGTTGGATTAAACATACTAGAATTCACAATAATAAATCCAATATCTCGAATTTTTACTCCGGTTTTCGCCAATAAATCATCGATGGCACCAATAATAACCAATTTCGCTTGATGTTGGTTACTACTAAGGGAAAAATTTGAAGGGATCCACTTATCGACTGGAATATATGTCTTGTCACTTAAACCTGAGTTGTACAAGATTTTCTTTTGAAAGTTCAAACTACTTTCATCGAAAATATCTGTCAGTTTCTCTACTAAACGTTCTTTCGATATCATGTAACGTTCGTGTGGCTTGTAACATGAGAAATCGACTAAGTAAACGTTTCTCGGACGACTCATGAAGTATACCGTGCCCAAAAATACAACAAGAGTTGAATAAGATTTCAACATGGCAAGATTTGTCATGAGGTCTTCAAGTGTAAGAGTTGAAAGATGAAGTCCCACAGCAACAAGAATTGGAACAATTACGAGATAAATTGCATTTGAGATTAAGTAATGGTAACCAAGTTTAACATATTTGAGTCTAACAGAGAGAAGAAAATTTGGTAAATTTGATGATTGAATTTCTCCATTAGGAGAATTTTGTGCCATTTTGCTACAAGAAAATTATGAGTAGAACAAGAAAGATTGGAGTATATGATATGATTGTTGAATTTCCAAAATACATCAAGATTGGTCAATTTAAAGAGTGTGGAAAAAAAAAGACCACCTCCTATTACATTAATTAATGTGTCATAAATTGATAATGTAAAGTCAATTTTGTTCATTTAAATTTATCATCTTTCCATTGCCGTAATATTAAATGCAATTAAACACCCAACACATTTTGTATACCCCTACCTATATGGGTCGGAAGAAATTTTCCAACTCGTGATAAGAAGATAAGCCAATAAATTATTTTTCTTCCGTTTTATATTACTTGATTCATGTTGAGTATCTGATATATTTTTTAATAAAACTTTAATTAGAGATATATTTTACTAAATAATGTTATTAATGACGCTTTTGGAACTCTGAATTGACTATCACTACAACAAAAACAACTTTTAGTGATAAAAAATATACATATTAACAAAGAATGCTAAAGTCTTTACTGACATTAGTTCATTGTCATTGGATCCAATGTCTCTATAGGCTTCAGAAACATTTACAAAGAATGTTAATTAATTATCGCACATATAGTGATAGTTAAGTGCTAAAAATCATTTTTAATATAGCATACTACTATTTTATGTAGTTATTTAATACTAAGTGTAGTATGAAAAAAGACTCTTGAGTTGGTAAGATAAAATGTATATTTATTTTTCGATATAAGGGGCAAGTAATTAAAATGAAACTGATAGAGTAAATGTTTTACTTATAATTAAGAAAGCATAGCGAATTATAAAGTTAAATTTCTTAAATGGTCATCCGTATAAGTGTCAAATAAATGGGTTGAAATGGATTTAAACGGATTAAAATGAAGTGATTAATAAATTGACGAGTTATTGACTTATCCAAACGTTATTTAGATTAAAATTAATATGAGTCTTAACCTATCACATTCCGTTCTTATTAAGTTTTAATTGTGTTATTTGTTTATTTTTTTTAATCATGAGATAGATATGAAAGGCAAAACCAATAGGGAGAGAGAATGGAATACTAAAAGAAGAGAATTCTAAGACTTCAAGAAAGTTAGGCGAATGATGTCTTTTACCTAAATAAAACCATATAAGCATGCATTGTATGATCAAACAAAATTGAAAGCTAATATATAGAAGGTTAGAGGTAGCGTGAAACAATATTGGGGTCGAAATAACATAACATTATATTAAATTTAATAGTTGTTAATTTTGAACGATAATTAATCAAACAATAAAAAAATTGACATTATAAAAAAATAATCTCTTTATAAGCAAAACTCTCAAACAACTAGATCGTGAACATTATTGTATGTGTCATGTATATAAGGAGACAAATATTTTATTTATAGAAATTCAAACAACTTCTTCAAGAAAAGGATAGATATAATAGACTCATTTTCCAAAAAAGACTCTACTAATTTTATTTTATTTTTGAATAAAATATAATTATGATAAAATTGAGTGAAATACTAACAATAAAGCTTATTCTAGAGAATGGTTAGTAATTTTCATTAGAAAATAAATGTCTTATACAAACACAATTTATTTTTTAAGACTCAATTACATCCAGTAATATGATTGAACTTAGGAAATTACATTTCACCTCTTCTTATATTTCACATTCATATAATCTTATGCTTTTATCGTTACTTTTCATATTTTTTTCTCATCTTTTAGGTATCAAAATAATAAATTACGTTGACATGTTATCTCATATTAAATGTTAGAGCTTATTCTAGAGAATGATTAGTAATTTTCATTAGAAAAGAAAATTCTTATACATATACAATTTATCTTTTAAGACTCAATTACTTGTAGTAATATGACTGAACTTAGGAAATTACATTGCACCTCTTCTTATATTTCACATTCATATAATCTTATGTTTTTATCGTTAATCTTCATATTTTTTTGCTCATCTTTTAGGGATTAAAAATTAATAAATTACGTTGACATGTTATCTCATATTAAATATTAAATGTTAGAGCTTATTCTAGAGAATGATTAGTAATGTTCATTATAAAAGAGATTTTTTATACAAATACAATTTATCCTTTTATTTTCAGACTCAATTACTCCGGGCAATGTAATTGAACTTAAGAAATTACATGGCACTTCTGCTTACATTTCACATTCACATAATCCTATATTTTTATCGTTAGCCTTCATATTTTTCTTGCTCATCTTTCAGGTATCAAATTAATGAATTACGTTGACATGTTATCTTATACTAAATGCTTAGTTGGCATACTAATTAGGCAAGTTACACAAAATCCAAATATCTCAACTCAAACCCAAAAACCCCACCTGATTGATGACCTATTTGACCCGATCCAACAATGTTGTACTGTGTAGTATAAATTATTGTCCCTTTCCCATTTATTTTCCAAAATATTTAATTTCAAGCTAGAAATCAGAAGAGGGGCCCTATGGTAATTTAATTTGTTTAGGGTTCTAATAAAGTACCCTTTAAGTATGAAACTTTGATAAAAAATTTAAATTATGATTTTCAGTATCTAAATTGAAAATTATCGATTTGTCATCACAATTTGAAATGAATTCATTGATTTAGCTAATTAACTAGTATATGTTTGCTTATTCGCTTAATTTTCCCCAAAAATAAATACATCAAGTACATTGGCCTAAGTAGGGGTGTGCATCGTATGGTATTAATTTTTTTTATTATACCAAATTAAAATGATTCGGTATTTTAAGTTTCAAAGTTTCAATGTCTAAATAATTTGTTTTGTACTAATACTAACTTATACTCTCTCTGTCCTTGATTACTTGTCCACTTTTGAATTGACACAACTATTAAGAAAATAATTATTGACATAGTGAATTTACCATTTTATTCCTATTAATTATGAATACGATTTTCAAGAAATTTTATCTTTTTCAAAGTAATTAATTGAGAGTATAATAAGTAAAAAAAAAATGTTCTTTGTTGATTTGTCAAAATGGACAAGTAATTAATGACAACTAAAAAAGGAAAAGTGGACAAGTAATTAGAGCAGAGGGAGTATATTTTTGTTAGTAGTAGTAGTAGTATATATATAAGTTAGTATTAGTACAAAACTAATTATTTCGGTATGATATATATTTTGGCATTTTTTAAAAATAACAAGTACTGTATCAAATGTAATTATTTTTAATATACATACTAAATACCATAATATTGAAATAACATTACCAAAATTTTAATTTTGATATTATAATTAATTCGATATTTATCGTACCATATGTGATACCTTTGGACTAACTATTGTTACATTAAAATGCCTAAGACCATCATGGGGGCTTGACTCCCCAAGAACTACTCACATTTAAGACTCTCTTACCAGCAACACCAACCCACATGCCCAATTTTCTACACTTTTAAGTACCCATACTATTCACCACCTCTCTGGCATACACCAAAAGTTCCAAAACAGTGCAATAACTATCCCAACTACCAGAATTAAAAACCAATTAATTAATTACCTACCAAAAAAAAAGAAGGTATTTTACAACAACTTTGAATATAAGTTGTTAAAATTATAAGTTGTCATCTTATTTACAGAAAATAATACTAAGTTTATGAAAATGACACAAAATAACGAGTGTCCGTGCACTGATGCTTTTCTCGAAGTGTAAGTTGAAGCTGTCATATTTGACTAAATTCCCTCTCTTTTAACATTATTACCAATTCAATGGGTAAGAGATTGAGCGATTTTTGAGTAACAGTAAAGTTGTCTATGTGAAACTTATAGATTACAAATTTAGATTACGAAAGAAGTCACTAATACTTACAATAGAGTAGGTCGTAGGCTGTCTACATGACTACATCATACTCCTTAGAGTGCGACTTTTTTCTAGACCCTGCTAAAAACAATAAAGAAACTGAAAAATTAAAGAATACACGGTTATAGCCTATATATTTCTCATGTGGAAGAATTTTTAAAAGAAAATAAGAAACTCAATTCAATTTTTTATTGTATCAATTAACCATTTGTATTCAAATTTAAGTTAAATTGTTTAACTTTAGTGAAACTATACTTTCACATTGTCTGGTTATTTCTATTTGAATTTAAATAGAGATGTAATTTTGGATTGTAGTTTTGTAGTTTTAATTAAAAAATACAAAAAATATATGGATTAGGAAGTTAGGATTAAAATAAGAAATTCAATTTTTTTTTTTTGCCAATAACAGAAAATTAAAAAAGAATTGAATATCAATATCACTTCCTATGTGTATTAATTATATTCAATAAACAATTGATTTATCTATCTATATTCAAGAATAATTCATATTTGTATAAAATATGACATTATTTAATGATTTGTAAATTGATTATACATATTTTTTTTGTATAAAAAAAAGTACAATTACATCAAATTAATTAGACATAACTTCTATTTTTTTTATAACTTCTATTTATTTAAATTATACTTGAAACTTTCAAATTAAGATCTTGTAAAATTGAATTGATAGAGAGATTGACATCTCTAATTAAGCTAGCTCGATAAATGCATTGTTCGATAGAAGAGGTTTGAGTGGTATAAAAGGAATTCTCAACATAAGATGAAGCACCTCAAGACTTACGTTTCACCTTGCATCAGATAAAATGTATCACCACAATTGTACTCACATGGTTGTATCATTTTTTCATGACAAATAATTATAACCATTAAGTTAATTATTGCAACAATTTTTTGCTACTTCGAAACATAATGTTTATTATGTTATTGTATTTTATTTTAAATTACTTCCTATGTATAAAAGATTACTATTGCTTCAACAAGTTTCAACATGATTGTGAAAAAAACTTAATAATTAATTATAAAATTGTACTATAGCAAAAAATCTATGATTATATTTTTAATATGCCACGACTTTTATAACTTGAAAAAAAAAAACATTTAGCTACAATTTTTTCTTCAAATAAGTTATTGTAGCTGAAAGGTTATTATTACTATGATAAATTCAAACTTGTGGCAAAAAATAAATATCAGCTATGAATTTTTATTATAGAAGAAAATCTATGTCTATTTTGTTTAATTATTGCCACAATATTTTATAACTTAAAGCTAAATTATTTATTTAGCTACAAATATTTCTTCAAATAAGATATTGTGGCTAAAAGGTTATTATTACTACGGTAAATTAAAATTCGTGGCAAAAATAGTAATTAGTTACAAAATTTTACTATAGCAAAAACTATATGGCTATATCATTTAACTATTGCCACATATTTTATAACTTGAAGCAAAATTATTTATTTAGCCACAATATTTTGTTTCAAATAACTTATTATGGCTAAAGAGTTGCTTTTGCTACAATTATTTTTAATGGGTAGCAAACAAGTTATAATTAGCTACAAAATTTTATTGTAGCAATAAAATTGTACCTAATTAGTAAATTATTGCCATGATTGTTAGCAATTATAACAAATACAAGGATTTAGTTTTGTCAATTTAATATTCGTGGCTAAGAAATTTGATGAATTTTTAGATAGCCACGAAATTTGAATTTTTATGGCTATACTAGGTAATAGCTACGATTTTTGAATTCATAGCTTAGTTTTCGTAGGAATAAGTATATTTTATTGTAGTGATGATTTAATGGATGTCAGTTTGGTGGGGCCGGGGGATTGGGCTTATCCCACATTAATCCGCCCTGTCGTATAAATAGGTGGAGCCAAAATTTGAACTTTATGAGTTTTTTTCTCTAAAATAGTGACATAAGATATCATTAAATTAATTTATTTATATACATATTTAATTAGTGGATTTCTTAACACAAAATTTGAATTAAAACACTGAGTTCGAGCAGACCCTTATGCAACTTTCTGTTGGGTTTGAAAGTGATTAGGGCGTCATGCAAAAGCTTACGATTGCAAATCATATGACGATAAATTAGACGACACATAAAATTATACTAAAAGCCATAATATTATTATTTGATACAACCAATTGACCTACATAATTTAAAACTAATTAAAAGCCTAAAAATTGTAGAGAGAAAATCTTCTCATAAAAAAATCTGTCTAAACGACTATATTGTGAATTCTATTGTATTGTTGGTATGAGAAGAGGGGTCTTCAATTTATAGAGTTCCAAACTATTCCTAAAGGAAAGAATAAACCAAATATGGAAGAAAATAATGTTTTCCTTTCAGGAAAAATTAAAGCATTTATGGTAATACTTTGTCTTTCCTTTTAGGAAAAAATAAACTTCAAATAAGATAAGAAAATCAAATATTGTTCTTCTAAATTGATCTGCATGTTTGACAGATTCACCAGCAGTTGGAGAAGGCTGAGCAGATGAAGGATGTTGTTCGATGGAGAGTATCACCTTTGTTCCAGCCTAGATGATTGGATGGAGCTCTCTTGGATTTACTAATTTCATATTGGCTGCAAACTTGGGAAGCTGAGGCTCTAGTTTCAATTTTTTACTTGGAAGTAACTTGACAGTTTACTTAATTTCGTTTGTATTTGAAAGTCCATCTGATGTGGTGTAAGCTAAATTGTAGAGCGGTACAAAGGTTTCAATTGTACTTTTTGTTGCATTATTTCAATATTCTCACCTTATCAAAAATACAATAAGAGTAGTAGGAAAGTTGCATTCTCCATTTAGCATTGCCATGTATTTACTAATCGTCCTCTTGGTGATATATATTTCCAGTTCCACCCCGAAAGCAATGACACAATATTTCCTTTGACAAATTTACAGCGTGAATGTAAAAAAGATTGGTAGAGGCTGAGGATAATCCCACTACCACTTCCTCATATTGGTCTTTTCATTTTGGTTATTGATACTAGTCACATTGCGAAATTGTGCCTCTGTCTTTTGCTAGTAAATTGCATTACTGAATTTTCCTTCCATTTTTACTTGA
Source organism: Solanum piurae (assembly GCA_029582685.1). NCBI lineage: Eukaryota > Viridiplantae > Streptophyta > Magnoliopsida > Solanales > Solanaceae > Solanum > Solanum piurae. The sequence continues at coordinate 49,557 of JAJOOO010000958.1, forward strand.
AAATGCGAACGTTTGCCCCTCGAGACTAACACACTCGTCGTCACAAACACCCACACCATTAATAAGATCGTCACGGATGCCCACAAAAAGTTTCGGCCAAAAATCCATTGGGATCACATATCACCAAAAATCCATGGACTATATACGTAAAACAAAAAATTTGGTATTGCTCTGGGCCTCGTTTGAATTTGAAAATCTGGATGTTTTCCCCTTGGGACCAACACACACCATTAATAAGATTGTCACGAATGCCCACAAAAAAATTCGGCCAAAAACCCGTTGGGATCACATATCACCAAAAATCCATGGACTATAACACACGTAAAAATAGAAAATTATGTATTTCCTGCTCTGGGCACTTGAAAATGCGGACGTTTTCCCCTCGGGACCAACACACCATTAATAAGATCGTCACGGATGCCCACAAAAAAATTTGGCTGAAAATCCATCGGGATCACATATCACCCAAAATCCGGGTGTCAGGTGAAAGAAAGAAGATTGAAGGAGAAAGCGTAAGAGCTCTCACAGATATCCCTATTACCAGGAAACCTACATAAGTAAGGTGTCAATTTAAAATAAATATTATTGCATTATACTTTAGGTGAGTAAACTGGGTTTTGCAAGTGCCTTATGGAAACAATGGTGGTCAAGACAAAGAAGGTTAGGGTGACATTGATAAGCAAGTAATGTAGAACCCATCACACACTTATAAGGTGGTGTATGGGTTTGCTTGTCAGTTCAGGTTAAACATTTCGTGCCTTGTAAACTTTATCCCCTAGTGGTTAGACCCTTCAGTGAGTAGTTCTGCTGAGAGAGAATATTAAGAGGTGTTACAAAAATATTGACAATTAAAAACATGTATCAAAGAAACTTTTAGGTTATTGATGTAATAATTAATTTTTAATTATAATTATTAATAATCTTCTGCATTGGGAAGAAAATAAGTATAATTTTTTTTCACGTTAAATAGCGACGGAATATGATTTGTCTCTAATCACTGTTTTTTTCTGTAGTGACACTATATATAATATTAGAACAAAAAATTATCTAAATACCTTGTGTGACTATTATTCTATATAAATAAAAATATAATAAGATAAAAAAGCAAAACAAATTATGGAGTTGACCGAATAGATCTCGAAAAAACACCCATGATAAATTTTTTTGTGTCAAACGGATATCCGAGGCAAAAGTTACAATCGTTTGAAGTTTCACTAAATTAGAGATTGAAACTTGAAAAAGTAGTTGTAAATTGGTGAAACTTCAAACGGTCATAACTTTGGCCTCAAATATCCTTTTCAGGCGATTTTTTTTGAATTTTGGTATTGTTTCGAGATCTATCAGACCAAACAGCCACAAGGCGGTTTGACCGAGCCGATTTTTTGATAAACGTCTTTTAACCTATTCAATTTTGAAGAAAATTATAATTCTTTATTGCTAAGAATCTGATAAAAGAAAATTGATTTTTGAGTTCGAAATACTTTGATAGTGCATATATGAATGTCAATTTTAATGTTAGATAATCAATTTTATGATAAACAACTTTTATCCCAAAATTTTTAAATTTCCCCCAATTCTGCATAAGGATTTTTGTTCCTTGAATAGGTATGTGAAAAAGATTTGATTAAACAAAATGGATTTGGAAATACCATTTTAATACATAAGTGAAGTCCATTTTAATACCAGGCTTTTGACTGAGCCGATTTTTTGAAACACAACTTTTAACCCATCCAATTTTGAATTTCCCCCAATTTTGTAGAAAATTATAATTCTTTTTTGCTAAGAATCTAATAAAACATAATCGATTTTTCACCATCGGCAAAGTTGGTTACTGCACCTATCATTATTTCACCAGATTGGGGACAAACGTTTGAGGTAATGTGCGATGCGAGTGGAGTAGCGCTTGGTGTAGTATTGGGACAGAGGCCAGAGAAAATTCTTCACCCTATTTACTATGCTAGCAAAGATCTAAATGTGGCCTAGAAGAATTATACTGTGACTGAACAAGAGCTTCTTGTGGTAGTTTTCGCATTTGAGAAATTCCGATCTTACTTGCTTGGTACCAAGGTCATAGTGCATACTGACCATTCTGCATTGAGATATTTGATGGCAAAGAAGGATGCAAAGACGAGGTTGATTAGATGGGTATTATTGCTGCAAGAGTTTGATTTTATGGTAAAAGATAGAAAAGGGACCGAAAATCAAGTTGTCGATCACTTGTCCAGATTAGAGGAAGAGGCTATGCTAAAGCTTAGTGATGGGGCTGAAATTAATGATGTTTTTCCAGATGAACAGGTATTGGCTGCTTCTCATGATCTGATTCCTTGGTTCGCAGACTTTGCTGATTATTTGGCAAGCGATATTGTGCCCCCGGATTTATCTTTTCACCAAAGGAAAAAGTTTATGCATGATGTGAAGAAATTCTTTTAAGGATGAGCCTTACTTGTATCGTAGTTGTGCTGATGGGATTATTTGTCGCTGTGTGCCCAAAATTGAGATGTTGAGTGTACTTGAAGCATGTCATTCATCGCCTGTTGGTGGGCATCATAGTGGTATTCGAACTGCACATAAGATTTTGCAGTGTGGATACTACTGGCCTACTATCCACCAAGATGCTCATGATTTCGCCAAGTCCTGTGATCGTTGCCAAAGAGAAGAAGGGATTTCAAAGAGGCAAGAGCTTCCTATGAATCCTATATTGGTGATAGAGTTGTTTGATGTATGGGGCATTGATTTTATGGGTCCATTTGTGAGTTCACACGGGATGAAGTATATTCTTGTTGCGGTTGATTATGTATCGAAGTGG
>JAJOOO010000959.1:0-26146 GCA_029582685.1 Solanum piurae
CTAAGTTTCAAACTTGAAATAATATATTAAAAGATAAAAACTATGAAAAAGTATAAGAAATATTTAAAAATTATATCAAAGTAAATATTTTTATGTATAAAATAAAATTTTAAAATTATATATATAATGTCGGGTTGGTTTGGTCTCGGGTTGGTTTTCTTTTAGTTAAAACCAAACCAACCCAAATATAGTCAGGTTTTTTTTTTCAATACCAAACCAAGTCAAACCAACCACTAGTCAAATTTTTTTCTCGATTTGTTTGATTCGATTTTGTACACCCTATATAGATGTATCCTAAAATTCAACATAACTATTTGTTGATAAATGAAGAATAAATTAACAATGAATAGGTTATTAAAGAATATAAATCTCGTAAAGAGGGTTAATCAAATGTAGTGAAATGAATTGAATGTAAGGATTGCATATTGTCTATTAGCTCTATCTCACCATTGACAAATAAAATTTATTTTCGAGATATAAAAATTTTTCTAACAAAAACAAGATTCATGCTTGTTATAAAACAAAGGGAGAAGAAGCAAACATAAAACACGTGTATTTTTACCAAATTTCCAAAATAAATATCCACGGAAAATGTGATTTTCTTCAAAGTTATGTTGTGACTTGTGTTAATTGGAGCAAAGTTATATATGAAGTTAGATAGTTGCAAATTTTTTTTCTTCAAAAATAACATTTGTTATACATACCAGCAAACATATATCCTGTCCACTCAATGCTTCTTTTTGTTTTGATTGCGGACCCATGTTGTGAGAAGAGGTGTCAAGCGATCCCCTTTTTTGGAATATTTTATTAAGTATATATATTAATAGAGATATTGAATGAAATTACACCATTTGACAAAAGTTATTTGTTGGCTGATTTTTTAGTTTGAGGTTGGAGGTTCAAACCCCAACCAAAGCACTTTTTTTTTTTTTTGCAACAAAGCCTTCTCCAACTTAAAATTAGTCGAAATCAATACAACAAGGCCTCTTCCAATTTAAAGTTAGTTGAAATCTATACAACAAGGATATAACCTAATTCCAACTTAAAATTATTCGAAATCAATGAGTCAAGCCTACTTATATGTATGTAATTAAAATTTTATCTTTCCTTATACCACTTTCTAAAATTTACTTGTTTCGAACATATAATTATTTTTTAATAATTGAGAAATTTTTTAAGGGCTTACTCCTATATATTCTTGTCCACTTAAACATAAAAGACTTTTTTGAAAAAATATGAAGGGTCCAAACCCGTAAGTTATGCCAGGCCCGTATACATTGTGTTTGTATCCTTTGAGGTAAAAAATGCATTGTTAAGAACACTTATGACATTTCTTACAAAAGAAGAGATGATAATAAAAAATGTAAATAATGCGGTGAACGTGGATCAAATACGTGACCTTTAGATCTTCAGGCTGATGCTCTTCCAACTGAGCTATCCCCGCTGTGTTTATAACTAGTTATAGTTTTGTTAAATTCAGTTGCCTTGTGAACAGGCTAGACTGAAATTATAATATTGTGATGGTTATAATACGTAAACTAAATAATGATGAGATTATTCACTGCTAAAAAATTACTATTTTTCACTGAAAAATATCCAATAGTTATTTCTACAAATATTTTGATTACATGAGGAAAAAAATAATAATAACAATCTTCTTATACGGAGAAATTAGAAAGTTTTTTGTTATTTAATTGAGAATATATTTTCCGTTATGTAATATCTCAGTGAGTTGATTTGGTGAGAAATAAGTGGAAAAGTCATTTCTACAACATAAATTTCTCACTAATTCTCGTCGGGAATCTTTTTGTGTTTCTAGTAGTGATTTAGTGGGTTCATTATTATTCTTATAATTCTTTATAGATGTTTGGTTCATCGAACTAAAAATAAGATAGAAAAAAATCCATTTCTATATCAGGTGTATATAAGGATGACCATATTACATATGTTTTCAAATATCTGATATGATTCTAAAAGATCAGGAACAATCTTCTATTTTAACTAAGTAGAATCACATCCTTGTTATTGTGCAAGATTTGATAGGATATTGTGTCAGAATCATACTTGTATTTATGGATCTTTGTATATAAATAGTGTCTAGTTTATCAATTATAAATAACAAAAATATAGAAAAAAATTCAACTCTTTTTAATTTTTGATTTATCAATAGTTATAATAGTATCAACAACCTAATTTTTTTTCCAGAAACTGTTTTACTTTTTACTCTTAATTGTTGTTTGATTCTTGTCATCAAATTATCTCTTGTATTCCTAATGGAGTCACATTCTTATGATATTTTGTTTACCAAATTTGGCAGAAAAATTAACTGATATGGAAATTTCATTTCCAAATCTTTGTTTAAGGAAAAAAACTTGTTTGGAATCTTTGATAGATCAACAATCGAGCCAAACAAAGACAAAGAAAAACCAGTTTGAAACGCTAACAATGTTCATGTCATTTCGTGGATCCTCAATTTTGTACATGTAGATGTTGCACTCAGTCTGCATCTGTTCAACTTGGTAGCGGAGATGTAGAAGCATCTTAAAAAGGCATATTTTCAATGTAATTATGCTCGTGATTTTGAGTTAGAGCATAATCTTTTCGAATATAATAAGGGGGATACAAAAATTCAGAGTTACTATTCGGGACTAATGGTAATCTGGTCAGAACTTAATTCCACAAGTTTCAAAGAAGTTATGTTAGAGAGGAAGAACTTAGATTGTCCAATTCCTCATGAAGTTGAGGCCTGAATTTGAGCCCATTAGAGCCTACAATCCTAATAGGGAAACTCTACCAGACATTGATATAGTTTTTATAGAACTCATTCGCGAGGAGACACATATCAATGCTCTAGAAGTCATGAATTCGTCCCACACAATTGACGCGACTATGTATACATCAAAAGGTATCCATAAATCCTACACTCAGAGTACATCTCAAAACTCCGAACCACAATGTTTTGAGTGTAAAGAGTATAGCCATATTGCGTCACATTGCAAGAAAAAAAATATATGCAATCATTGTAACAAGCCTAGACATATAATTTTGGAGTGCAATCAACACCCAAATACACATTAAACCAAGCACAAACCTTTTCAATCATCTAAAGTTTATGTGAGTCAAACACAATATATCACACCACCACCATATGTCTTGAATTGGAAAGCACTTCAAAAGATGATACGAGATTCAGTTGCAACTGCTTTTCCGGAGCTATTTCCAGTGCTCGCACTATTGCCTATCCTAGTAAGAAATTAAATAAGAATTTAAAAGTTTGACATATAGATTTGGCTGCTTTTAACCATATGATAGAAGATATCCTGATAGCATCCAATTTAGCCAACTTGTACTAAAGTTGATGTGCTTCAATGAAAAATCAAGAATATGTTTATCAAGAAAGATGTGTCCAAATTCAAGCCCAAAAGAAAGAAGATTGGGCCACATGAAACCCAATAAAAGAGTCCAAAATAGCTGAACGCTTAAAGTCAAAATTTCCTAATTTAAAAGTTTCCTAGTTTAAAGTTTTCCTAGTTTAAAAAGTTTCCTTGTTTAAAGTTATCCTAGTTTAAAAGTTTCCTGGTTTAAAATTTTCCTAGTTTAAAGTTTACTAGTTTAAAAGTTTCCTAGTTTAAAATTTCCTATTTATTATTTTCGTAAAAGTAGGATTTGGATCCCATTCTATTTGGGATAGGTTATCCCTATATATAGATGTTGATTTTATTATTTAAAAAATATACATAATTAATATTATTTGAGAGGTTCCTCTTCTTTACAACTTTGTGCGTGGCTACTTGGGGTCTATCTTACAACCTTATAAGAACGATTCATCAAGAGGTAAAATTAATTCTTAATTTGATATCCTTGATTTCTATTCGTAAATTAAAGAACGTGATTAGTCTTATACTAATTGTTGTCTTTAATTTCTTTGTAAGAGGGGTCTAGATCACTTTTTTTCTCTAAGTACTTGAATTGGCTCTATTAGTATCATAATTAGTCTTAATCCGCTAATTTTGAATACTAAGATTAATTAGAATTCTTAACTCTTTGTCTTGAAATTGGAGATTTTATTCTTGAATTTCACATATCTTTCAAAATATGTCTTTAATCTTTATAATTTCGCTTCCACATTATTTTTTTTCTTGTTTATTCTGGTAACCCGATTTCTATCATATTCATAATTTAGACTCTTTATCAACTCCAGAAAAAAATCATCGTATTGTCACAGTCAATGTTGACACACCTGCCTCTAAGATTGAACTTCACTAATGTTTTTTTTGTCCCTAAACTCACTGATAATTTTATTTAGATTGGACAATTGGTGGAACCAAATTTCCTTGTTGTTTTATCATGTCTTGGTTGCACTGTTTATATATCGGATATAGGAAATTACATTTCCAAGGGTCGTAAAGTTGGGATAATGTTTCAGTTGTCCATGTCTCAAACACCTAACCATATGCATATTATTTGTATACCACTAAAGAAGACATCACTAACTCAAATAAATTGTGATACTTGTAGCATCATCGTCTTGGGCATCCACATGCTAAAAAATATTCCTCCATGTTAAAATATTGTCTTCATTTGGATAATAAATCATGAATTTTGTTATCAAAATTACCTTGTAAAAATTATGTTGACTACAAAAGTCATAAACTGCCTTTTTTGTAGTACTACTTCATATAACTCTACTTTTGATTTGACTCCCAGAGATTTATGGGTCTTGGATCAATTTTATCTAGATTAGGGTATTAATTTTTTATCTTGCTTATTGATCACGTCTAGTGGTATACAATGAGTGTTGTTTTTTAGAAACAAAAGTGAAGTTCTTAAAATTATAAAATAATTTTTCACCTATGTTGAGACTCTGTTCAATAAACGAATCAATTTTTTTGATCTGATTCAAGTGGGAAGAAGAATAAATAAAAGGAAGAGAAAAAAAGAAAAAAACAATAAAACAAGGTAAAAAGGAAAGAAAAAAAATAAAATAAAAGTTTTTTTTTTATATATATATATATATATGCGTAGTGGTGCGTGTATCTCACCGCAACTAATTAAATTGGATTGTGACTTCACATCAACACATATAGAAAAATATGAGAAAGACCAATCAAATCAGTTGTTAGGTTTGATTTTCTTCAACTTATTTTCTTTCACTTTTTTGGGAAATATTTCAAATTTTAAAAAAAATTCATTTCTTACACCACCCCACCCCTACCCACCTCCCCCACCCAAGCCATTTCCGTTAAAAAAAATATTTAAGAAAAAATGATTTTTAAAAATATTTCAAATTTAATTTTTTTTCATTTTTGAAAACATTTCAAATTTGTGTTGATTGACCCACTTTTCAAGAGAATTGATGTGGGTATTGTGGTTTTTCGAAAAATGATTGTGAATACTCACTTTTATATAGATTGTGTGGATTTGGAATTGATTTGGAAGGGAAAGACTAAACTCTTGGAGTGATTATTGATTGATTAAGGGAAGTAATCTCCTAAACCTTGTACTCTAGTAGAATTCATGTATTCCCTTCATTTCTTGTGTGTTGGGAGTAATGGGAATGAGGTGAAGGGTTAATTGTCCACTTGATAACTCTTAACAAATAAAAATGGGTTGAAATGAAAAGGCTATGTGATGATCATGATGTTTGTGAATTGCCTTGTTGTAACCCTTGTTGATTGATTGATGAAATGCTTGATAGCATGAAAGTGGACTTGAATTATTGTCTCTTCCATGTGGTGTGATATTTCTTGTGTGCATTCATTATTGAACACCACGATGTGAGATGTGATAGTTTGATGCTGAAGTCATTTTCGGCAAGTGTTTATGATGCCGAGGTCATTGGCGACGAGTGTTATGAGGCCGAGGTCTTTGCCAACGATTGTTATGATGCCGAGGGCTTTATCGACGATTGTTATGAAGCCGATGAGAAATGGTTTTGGCTAGTGATTTGATATATAGCCGATGGGAAATAGTTACGGGTAGTGATGTGATGTAAAGTTGATTGGAAATGGTTTCGACTAGTAATTTAATATAAAGTCGATGGGAAATGATTTCAGCTAGTGATATTGTGTTGATGGGAAATGGTTCCGGGGAGAGATTGATTATTGTTACTTGTTGCATTTGATTTTTATATGTGACTTTCTTGTTAATTATGATTTATGCACTTGTTGCGTGTGACAAATCTACTTGAAATTGAGATTGACCTACTTAATTCGTTTAATTTTTGATTTGTGACTATTGGACTGTGAGTGTTAGGTCTTGTGAGCGGTATATTGCAGAATTGTTAAGTTAGGCTGATTTCTATGCAAGTTGAAGTTTGATGAGCTTCGGTTAGAGTATAAGGGTTACTTGATTCTTAGCTAGATGCCTTGTTTATTAGGTTGCTTGTTGAGTACCATGTTGTTGGTACTCACCGCTTTCTTCTACACTTGCATAGTTTCCGAGCTAGACCTGTGTGATATCTTTCTCTTTCTTCTGATTTCGAGGCTTGTCAAGGATTTTGAGAGGTAGATGCTTTTCATCCCGGCGGACCCTCTTGTCCCCTTACTTTATGTTTTGTTCTATTTGAGAAACAAAAAGTGAGACTTGTACTTACTTATGAATTCCTCTACTTGTACATGTGATAATCAGATTGTAGGGTATTGTTTAGAATGAATAAGTTTTTTGCCTTTGTCTTGTTCTTGCTTTATATTTCCATTTTTCTTTCATTTTCGTTGGGTTGAGGCTGACTTGTGTTGGTGGAAATAGACAAGTGTCATCACGTCAATTTTTGGGTCGTGACAAATAGTATCAGAGCCCAGGTTCATAGTTCTCACGTGTGTACAAGTCAAGTCTAAGTAGAGTCTTGGGGATCGGTACATAGACTTCTGTACTTATCTTTGAGAGGCTATGAAGACTGTTAGGAAACTTCCTTTTATTCATCCTTTCTTATCGTACATGGTTACCTTCGCTAGTGTTGAGTTGTCTCGTGTTGATTTGGCAGATGCCGAGGACCAGATCTTTTGTTTCCAGTGGTAAAGGGGAGCCAGTCCTCGAGCCTATTATTGAGACCCAAACTAGGGGTAAAGGTAGGGCCCGAGCTGAAGGCCGTGCTCTTGGAGTAGCACCGATTAGAGGTCGTGCCCGTGGAGCGGCACCAACTAGAGGTCGAGCTAGAGATGCTTCTCCTGAGCCACAGGAAAAGGTTCTTCCCGAGTTTGGAGCTCCTTTGTTTCAGGAGACTTAGTTGAGGTTGCTAGGTGTATTAGAGTACCTCTCTCAAGGTAGTGCGACATGTTCTCTTTCTTCTGATTTCGAGGCTTGTTAAGGATTTTGAGATGCAGTTATTTGTCATCCTCGCGGACCCTCTTGTTCCTTTACTTTATGTTTTGTTCTAGTTGAGAAACCAAGACTGCAACTTGTACTTATTTCTTAATCCCGCACTTTATGTATTTAGTGGCTTGTACACGTGACAACCTGATCTTGGTGTATTACTTAGAATGAATAAGTTTTCCACCTTCGTCTTGTTATTGCTTTATATTTCCATTTTTCTTTCATTTTTCATTGGATTTAGGTTGACTTGTCTTTGCGCGAATAGACAAGTGTCATCACGTCCATTTTTGGTCACTCATGCCTCAAGAAGGCTTTTAGTGGTCCATTAGTTAAAGTTTTGTTCTATACTCCAACAAGGTAATGGAGGTTCTATCAAGTAGGTAAGACATTGTATCATCACAAGGCTCATAGTGATGGTTTTCGGTTTGAGAAACTCCCTAATAAAGTAAAGTGTATATAATTTAGTAGTTGCTATCATTACTTCTTATATTGTAAAGCTAAATGATTTTCTCCATGTGAATGTATTACTTCAGTCCTTTAGCTTAGTTATTTGTTTCATTCAGCTTTATTACATACCATACATTCCATATACTGATGTCATTCGACGCTGCATCGTTTCATGATGTAGATACAAGTATTCAGTATCATCGACAGTTACTTCATTGAGATCACATCATTACTCGTTAGCTTTTTGTGAGGCCTCCTTGTTTTTCAGAGGACTCTATTTTTTTATTGCTTTAGTAGTTTGATTAAGGTTGCCTTGGGTCTTGTCCCGACACCTATATCTAAACAGTAGAGACTTCATAAATAGGCAGATTTAGAGAGTCTTTTCGTATTCAGTTTCAGATATTTTGCTAAACTTTTTGTCACGCCCCCAGCCTATACCCTGGGTGGGACTGACACTCGAGAATCATTGCTGGCCCTAAGAGAACCCTTGGCCTGGCTTAACTTATATCGGAAGACTTAATAATAATAAAAAAGTCTCAAGATATAACTCATGCAATAACTTAAAGAGATATTAGACTTAGCCAAAATGGCAACTCAAGTCTTAACGTATACAACTGAAAACGAAAAGACTAAAGAACTATAACTACTCGTCTATGAAGCCTCTAAAACAAAGAGGGATGTTGGGACAAGACCCCCAATCATCCTAACAACTAGAGTACTAAATCAATGAAAAAGGGTCCTCCGGATAGCAAGTAGGCTCACCAACTGACTCTGGGTGCTCAACTGGATCAACGAGACGCTGGATGTTGATCCTGGTTACCTGTATTTGCATCATAAAATGATGCAGGACAAATGGAATCAGTACATTGAATGTACGAGCATGCGAGAGGAAAACTAACATGACATAAGCTTGAAAGGAATCTGAAAGAACACTTACCTTGGCTTTACTCAACTTATGAATACTCAACTCAAATGCAAAGTATAAACAACAATAAAGGTGCAGTTTATACAAAGCATTTAAAACAGTAGATGTCAACTCTCAGAATTAAAGAAATGCAATAACAACTCAGTTTACATATAAAGTAATATAATAATGTGGGAGTTTCTCTAACTGAAAACCACCACTATAAGCCTATGTGATGATACAACGTCTCACCCATGCTGCTAGAACTATCCTATACCTTGCCGTGATATAAAATGCCTCAACTAAGTGGATCCACTAGTCTATGATAAAAAGCACTAAGGAATCATCTAAAAAGTATGATCCTCTCTACCCATGATGGCTACATGGTTTATGGAGACATGAGTTATTATGAACTCGTCCCCATATTGGTGCTCAATACTACTCCCAAAGATATACTCAGCTCATGTGTTTTAAAACCAAAACTCTTTCTGTGATTTGAGATACTTACTCAAAAACTAGCTCAAAGGCTCTCTTGGAATCACTGTTTCCTCTCCTGTTTAAATGTGAAACATTTCAACTCTTGGGAATACTTAGTTCTTGTATAATCAACTCGTGGCACCCCAGAGCCCAAATTTCAGAGCCCTTGGTGGGGCGCTCTGGCTTGGGCGGCGCCGCAGGGCCCTGCCTAGAAGGTTCCGACTTTTCTTGCTCGTTTTTCAACTCTAAACCCTCTAGATTAACTTGGTTCTTTCCTTAAACACTTAGATTCGACTACATGACCAAAATAAGTAAATATTTACTCCGAACAACACCTAAATTTCATGAATCAAACTCAAGAAACTACTCCATAACTCCAACTACAAGAACTTGAACAAATTTCAACAAAATCCATCAAGAACTAAACATCTATACTTGCAAGAACACAAATTTGCGTAAATAACTAATGTGTGGCACGTGGGTGAACTAACGCAACGCTATGTGATCTCACATACCTCGTAGGAATTAACCCTTGGCGAAATCCACACGAAATTCTCCAAGAAATCGATGAATACTTGCTTATTTTCTCTTCTCTCAAAACCCTAACTCTTTTTGAAAAGCGTAAACTGAACCAAATCAGTTTAGACCCCAACTTAATTACCAAACACGAAATTAAAATAATAGGGTATGGAAAAGACAATAATGCCCTTCTAAAATCCGGTTTGACTTTCCTTATCTAGAGAGCCCAACTTCAAATGGACATATCTCATTCATACAAACTCGGAATTGAGAAAACTCATTGGCGTTGGAAAGATAATTCCAAGATGTTTTCTACGGTATCTTGTAGCACACCCAACTTATCTTGATCTAGGAGTTATGGTCATTTGAAGTTGACCAAAAACTCAAACTTAACATAACTTAACTAACTTTCCAGATTTTTCATTCTTTCCAAAAATGACTCTTTCTAATTATAACTCTTTCTAGTTCTTTCAAATAGCGAGGTGTTACAATATCTCCCCCTTGGGAACATTCGTGCTCGAATGAGATTACTCTTAGTAGGCTATGGGTGTAACATCTAACATTCAAATCAAACACCCAACAAGCAAATCTAACACATCAAGTATATAAATTAAAGAGTACTAAGAAGAGAATTAGTACCTTGGTCAGGAATTTCTCCGGGTTCAAAGAGATGTGGATATCTCTTCGTCATATCCTCCTCAGCTTCTCAAGTAGCTTCCTCGACAAATTAATTTCTCCAAAGAACTTTGACTGATGCTACTTTCTTGGTACTCAACTTACGAACCTGGCGATCTAGAATCTTAACATGAATCTCCTAATAAGATTATCTATCCTTGATTCCAATATCTTCAGTTGGTATGATAAGTGAAGGATCTCCCATGCACTTCTTCAACATGGAAATATGAAATACCGGATGCACCACTTCTAACTCTTGTGGTAGGTCTAGCTCATAAGCTACATTATCGACCCTTTTGGATATTCAGTAAGGGAAAATGTACCGGAGACTAAGCTTCCCCTTCTTACCAAATCTCATAACGCCCTTCATGGGTGGAACTTTCAAGTATACCCAATCATTTACTTCAAACTCTAACTCCCTTCTCCTAACATCCGTGTAGGATTTTTGATGACTCTGCATCGTTTTCAACCTCTCGTGAATAACTTTAACTTTGTCCATAGCTTGATGAACCAATTCTGGTCCTATCAACCCTGTTTCACCAACTTAAAACCATCCAATAAGAGATCTGCACCTTCTCCCATAAAGAGCTTCATAAGGAGCCATTTGGATGCTAGAGTGGTAACTATTGTTGTATGCAAATTCAATAAGAGGTAGGTGATCATACCAATTAACATTGAAATCAATCACACAAGCCCTCAACATATCCTCTAAGGTATGAATAGTGTGCTCTTCTTGACCATCCGTCTGAGGGTGAAAAGTAGTACTTAAGTTCACCTTTAAACCCAAGCCTTTCTGAAAAGATTTCCAGAACTGTGCTGTAAATTACACGTCTGTCTGAATTAATCAAAACTGGCACCCCATGAAGTCTAACTACCTCTTGAAGATACAACTTGGCATAGTCCTCTACTGAATGGGCAGTCTTTACCGGCAAAAAGTGGGCTCATTTCGTCATTCTATCAACAATCACCCATATAGAATCATGCTGTCTACGAGACTTTGGTAAAATTGTAATGAAATCCATGTTGATCATCTCCTACTTCCATTCTGGAAGTTCTATATTCTGAGCCATACCACCGGGCCTTTGGTGCTCTACTTTTACTTATTGGCAATTCAGACACTTAGCAACAAACTCTGCAATGCCCTTCTTCATACTATTCCACCAATACACTTCTCTCAAATCACGATACATTTTTATGGAACCCGGATGGATAGAATATCTGGAGCTATGAGCTTTCTTGATGATTCTCTCTTGGAGTTCATCCACCCTTGGTACACACAGTCTACCTTGATGCCTCAATACTCAATCTCCCCCTTATTCAAAAGCCATCACTTTTGGCTTATGAACATTTGCCTTCAATTCAAGCAAGATAGGGTCTTGGTCTTGTTTCATTTTAACTTTTGACACTAATGATGATTCAGTCCCATTCTTCACCACTACTTCTCCTTCTGTGGAATCCATTAGTCGAACTCCCAATCGTGCAAGTCTATGCACATCTCTTGCTAGCTCTTTCTTATCTTCCTCAAAATGGGCGGTACTACCCATAGATAACCTGCTCAAGGCATTAGCCACAACATTAGCCTTACCTGGTGATAAAGAATACTCATGTCATAATCCTTGAGTAATTCTAACCACCTCCTTCGTCTGAGATTAAGCTATTTCTGACTAAATACATACTGAAGACTCTTGTGATCGGTGAACATATCCACATGAACACCATAAAGATAGTGGTGACATATTTTGAAAGAAAATATTACGGTAGCCAATTCTAGATCATGGGTTGGGTAGTTCCTCTCATGAACTTTCAACTGTCTGGAGGCATAAGCTATAACTTTGCCATTCTGCATTAACACACAACCCAAATCAACTCTAGACGCATCACAATATACGACAAAGCTTTGAGTACCTTTTGGTAAGGTCAATATTGGGGCAGTAGTCAATCTCTTTTTCAATTCCTGAAAGCTTTTCTCACAAGCTTCAGACCATTGAAACTTCACTGTTTTCTAAGTTAACTTGGTCAAAGGGGACGAAATAGATGAGACCCCTTCTACGAACCTTCTATAATATCCAGCCAACCCCAAGAAACTCCTAATATCAATTGGAGATGTGGGTCTAGGCCAATTCTGCACTGCCTCTATTTTCTCTATATCAATTCTAATTCCATCACCGAAAACAATGTGGACTAAGAATGCCACAGACTCAAGAAAAACTCACACTTAGAGAACTTGGCATAAAACTCTCTATCCTTTAGAGTTTGGAGAACTATTCTGAGATGACTAGCATAATCTTCCTCATTCCTCGAATATATTAGAATGTCATCAATGAACACGATAACAAACATATCTAAATAAGCCTTGAATAATCTATTCATAAGGTCCATGAATGCTGCAGGTGCATTAGTTAAACCGAATGACATGATCAGAAACTTATAATGACCCTAACGGGTTCCTGAATGCTATCTTTGGAATATCACATTCCCTTACTTTCAACTGATGGTAGCCTAATCTGAGGTCTATCTTAGAAAAACAAGAAGCACCCTGAAGTTGATAGAAAATATCATCGATTCTTGGAAGAGGATAGTTATTCTTGATGGTACCCTTGTTGAACTAACGGTAATCTATACACATCCTAAAGAACTATCCTTTTTCCTCACAAATAAGACCAGAGTGCCCCAAGGTGAGACACTTAGACGAATGAAAACTTTATCTAGGAGATCTTTCAACTGCTCCTTCAACTCTTCTAACTCTGCTGGTGCAATTCTATTTGGAGGAATAGATATAGGATGAGTATCAGGAAGACTGTTTATTCTGAAGTCTATTTCTCTCTCACGAGGACTCCAGGTAGATCATCAGGAAAGACTTCTGGAAACTCTCTCACAACTGGAACTGATTCAATATGAGGTATCTCAACACTAGGGTCATTAACTCGTACTAAGTGATAGACACAACCCTTGGAAACTAACTTTCTCGCCTTAAGGTATGAAATAAAACGACCCTTAGGCACTACTGAACTACTACTCCACTCTATAACTGGCTCATTAGAAAATTGGAACTTGACAACTCGAGTTCTACAATCAATGGAGGGATAACACACATGAAGACAATTCATACCCAGAGTGACATCAAAATCAACCATGTCTAACTCAACTAAATCGGCCATGGTGCTCTTATGATTGACAGAAATGGTACAATAACGATAGACTCGCTCGGCTAGAATAGACTCTCCAACAGGTTTAGAAACACAAAAGGGTTCACAAAGTTTCTCAAAAAGAACCTCAAATTTCATTGCAACATAAGGAGTCACAAAAGATAAACTCGCTCCTGGGTCTAGCAAAGCATATACATTAAGAGTAAAGACTTTGATCATATCAGTAGCAACATCTGGAGAATTCTCTTGCTCTTGACGACTCGTGGTAGCATATAGGCGGTTTGCTCATCCGCCTTCACCTGAAGTAGCTCCTCTAGATGCAACACTGTCTAGTGGAGCAACTGATGACGATTGGGCTCTATTGTCCTGATTCCCATTACCTTGCCGGTTCTTGGGGCACTCTTTCATGAAGTGACCCTCTTGACCATACTTGAAACAACCAGTGGAGCCATTACGACACTTACTTGGGTGGTTCCTACCACACTTAGCACATGCAAGAGCCCAGTTACCTCCTTGTGCCACACTACCTTGAGGCTATAGCTCTGATGTTCTACGAATTCTAACCATTATACTCACCATTGTTCCTAGGTGAGGTGCACTAGTAGATGATGGAGCAGGTCCCTTTTGCTTTTGTTGAAAGGAAGAACGTTTCACATTACTCCTTTGCTGCCCGGACTCATTCTCTGTCTTAGCTTTCGTGCTTATAAACTCCTCCCTATCCCTCAACTTCTCTTCCTCAACCTGTTGCACATAAACCATCAACCTTGCTATATCCATGTCACCTATTAGCATCGCAACGTTACCTTTTTTACTCAACTGACAAGATAGCCCATTAACAAACAAACTCATCCTACTTCTCATATCCGCAACCATCTCTGGAGCATATCGGGAAAGTTGGGTGAACTTCAAGCTATACTCACGAACACTTAGTGAATCTTTCTTAAGAGTAAGGAATTCTCGTACTTAGCCTCTCTCAATTCTCGGGGAAAGAAATGCCCCAAGAAAACCTCCTCAAACATAGCCCAAGTCAAAATTGGTGCACCCTCAGCTCTACCCTTCTTCCACTGGTCAAATAGAGTCCTAGCAACATTCTTCAATTGATATGCTACTAGTTCCACATGCTTAGCATCGGCAACGTGCATAACCTCAAACACCTTTTGCAGTTCCTCAACAATTTTTTTTGATTCCTCACTAGTGCTTGAACTAGTAAAACATGAAGGATTCATCCTCACGAACTCACGGATCCTCGAAGTATCAGCTTCTTCCTGTCGAGCCCCTCTTTGTTGCCCAGCTTGGTTGGTAACAACTTGACTTAGCAATCGGATTGCTTCCCGAAATTCAGCATTGGTGACCTCTCCTTAGGGTTGCACTTCAGGTGCATTAGGTACCCCTTGCTCCTCAACGTTCCTCCTAGCAGGACGACCTCAGACATCTCTTCGTGGAGGCATTATCAATTGAAATACATGTGCAATCATGAATTAGAAAGAGACTTTATAGAGATTAACTCTATCGCACGAAATGAGTATGAAAGAAGTGAAAGAATTTCCTAAATGTTGCATCCTCCTAATTATAGATATGGCGTGCTTCACACTAATAACTAGGACTCTACAGACATGGCTTCATAGACTCCGTAGGACTCTTGAACTCTGTGCTTTGATACCAAGTTTGTCACGCCCCGATCCTACACCATAGGCGGGACTGGCAATCGAGAACCATTGTTGGCCTCAAGTGAACCCTTGGCCTGGCTTAACTTATAGCGGAAGAGTTAATAATAATAATAATAAAATAGTCTCAAGATATAACTCATGCAATAATTTAAAGAGATATTAGACTTAGCCAAAATGGCAACTCAAGTCTTAACGTATACAACTGAAAATGAAAAAACTAAAGATCTAGAACTACTCGTTTATGAAGCCTCTAAAACAAAGAGGGATGTCGGGACAAGAACCCCGATCATCCTAACAACTAGAGTTATAAATCAATGAAAAGGGGTCCTCCAGATAGCAAGGAGGCTCACCAACTGACTCTGGGTGCTCAAGTGGATCAACGAAGCACTGGATGCTGATCCTGGTTACCTGTATCTGCATCATAAGATAATGCAGGCCAAATGACATCAGTACATTGAATGTACAAGCATGCGAGGGGAAAACTAACATGACATAAGCTTGAAAGGAATATGAAAGAACACTTACCTTGGCTTTACTCAACTAATGAATACTCAACTCAAATGCAAAGTAAAAACAACAACAAAGGTGCAGTTTATACAAAGCATTTAAAACTGTAGATGTCAACTCAATGAATTAAATAAATGCAATAGCAACTCAATATACATATAAAGTAATATAATACTGTGGGAGTTTCTCTAACCGACAACTACCCCTATGAGCCTAAGTGATGATACATTGTCTCACCCACGCTGCCAGAACTTTCCTATACCTTGCCGTGATATAGAATGCCTCAACTAAGTGGATCCACTAGTCTATACTACAGAGCACTAATGAATCATCTAAAAAGTATGATCCTTTCTACCCATGATGGCTACATGGTTTATGGAGACTTGAGTTATTATGAAATCGTCCCCATATCGGTGCTCAATACTACTCCCAAAGATATACTCTGCTCATATGTTTTAAAAACAAATTTTTTTATGTGATTTGAGATAATTACTCAAAAACTAGCTCAAAGTCTCTCTTGGAAATCGGTGTTTCCTCTCTTGTTTAAATGTGAAAATAATTCAACTCTTAGGAATACTTAGTTTCCGTATAATATTTTGAATAAATGAACTTTACTCTTACTTTTTACTCAACTCAAAACTCAAGCCTTAAAACAAAGTAAAAACGTTTGTAAAAGACTTTTGGAAAACTCTATGAACTTCTCTTGACTTGACTCTTAACTTTCCTTGAATTGAATTATGGATTCAAGGTTCATGATCTCATGTTTATGGATGATTTCATGATGTTTAGACGTACCATAGAGTGTAGAAATAAACTAGAAAACATAGGTACGTTGTTAGGGAACTAGTACGGAAAGAAGTGGGAAAGAGTGGAAAACCTGGCGTCCCTGGTGCTCTGAGGGACGTGGGGCGCCAGAGGCTAAACATCAGAAACAGGGTGGGGGTACTCTGACTGGCGTGGCGCCCCAGAGCCCAAATTTCAGCCCTCCTGGTGGGGCGCTCTGGCTAGGGCGGCCCCCCAGGGCCTTGCCCATAAGGTTCCGACTTTTCTTACTCGTTTTTCAACTCTAAACCCTCTAGATTAACTTGGTTCTTTCCTTAAACAGTTAGATTCGACTACATGATCAAAATATGTAACAATCTACTCCGAACAACACCTAAATTTCATGAATCAAACTCAAGAAACTTGAACACATTTCAACAAAATCGATCAAGAACTAAACATCTAAACTTTCAAGAACACAAATTCGCTGAAATAACTCATGTTTGGCGCGTGGGTGAACTAACCCAACGCTATGTGATCTCACATACCTTGTAGGGATTAACCCTTGGAGAAATCCACACGAAATTCTCCAAGAAATCGACGAATCCTTGCTTCTTTTCCTCTTCTTTTCTCTTCTCTCAAAACCCTAACTCTTTTTGAAAAGCGTAAACTGAACCAATTCAGTTTAGACCCCAACTTAATTACCAAAAACGAAATTAAAATAATAGGGTATGGAAAAGACCATAATGCCCTTCTGAAATCCGGTTTTGATTTTCCTTATCGAGACATCCCAACTTCAAATGGACAGACCTCATTCATACGAACTTGGAATTGAGCAAACTCGGCGGCATTGGAAAGATAATTCCAAGATATTTCCTATGGTATCTGGTAGCACACCTAACTTATCATGATCTAGGAGTTATGATCATTTGAAGTTGACTCAAAACTCAAACTTAACATAACTTGACCATTCTTTTCAAATTTTGTATTCTTTCCAAATATGACTCTTTCTAATTCTAGCTCTTTCTAGTTCTTTCAAATTGCGAGGTGTTACACTTTTATCATTTATATCTAATATTTTCAGACAGCTTTAAGATTCCATAAATTGTTTTAAATATTTTTCTTCAATTTTAAGCTTATGTATGCTTGAGTAAGTCTTCCTCTAAGTAGTCAGCCAGACCAAGAATTTTCTTGGGGACCATCAATGGTTTCCGAGTACCGGCCACATCCTGGGTATAGACTCAGGGAGTTACATACACCTCAAAACATAGTTATATATAGGATATTTTTTTATCCGTAATAGACATACTTTTTAAGTAGGAATACTTACTCACACTAGTATTCTCCCCCCAAAGATTAACAAGGCTATAGTATAAGACTGCGGACCTGGATAAAAGTGTTATTCAACGACCACCTAAATATACCCTCTTTCTCAAGAATACATAATAGATAGGCACAATCAATGAAGGCTCATCAACTAATAGAGTTCACCACAGTTTTGAACAAGTAGAGAAAAAATAATGGTAAATTTATATTAAACATAATGTAAGTCATATTTCAAAAGGTTCCATCACACACCCTACATAGAAACTTAGATACTCATAATAGTATGAAGGAATTTCAATAATAGAACTCATGACATAAAAATTAAGAAGAAAGAGGAAAAAATGTGAGTTGAATCTATATCTTATCTCCAAGCGTGTTCTTACCTCCAACTATCCAACGTCCCTTTTCAGAAGTCATTTACTAGGGTATTTAAAGGACATAGATGTGTAGGGAATCAAATAACGTAATCCAAACCCGCTAGGATAATTTTCTTGGCTCATCTGAACTCTCGATTCAGGAGGATCACAAGTGAGCTCTAAATTATCTCTTGCTTCTAGGCTCGCTTAGTTGTCTCATGAGGCGAGGATATTGAGTGAATTCGGCCTTGCTCCAATCATCATTCCTTTACTTCAAATCAAACCAATATCACCTACTTTTACATTGTGTTCATTCGACATACTTCCTGCACATATAAAACTCATAATAATCTCAAAACATATGGGATAACGATGTGAAAATACAGTAGTAATCAAGATCTATGGGGTGATAATGTACTAGAGATATCCACTTTTAGCTAAATATTAAGCACACGTAACAGTGTGTGTGAAATTGGTAAGATTGTTGCAAACTCAATTCGTTGCTCTATATTGATGTGTTTGTCATATTTTCACCATTCACCATCACTTGTATCATCATAATTACCTTTCATAACTAATTTGATTGTCTGGAAAGGGAAAGACCTACTTGGGGGCATGTAGTTTTAATTGGGATGAGGTTGGTAATTGATGAGTTTAGTATGTAATCAATAATTATAAGAAAGAAAATATGTGTTTTTTCATATATGAGCAATTATCAAAAGATTTATTTAATTAATAGCAAGTTGTGTACTTGTTAAGTCTCCTTTGACTTCCTCTTGTTCTTGATAGAAATCAAAAGCTCTCATTGTTTAGTTATTGATCTTTTTTTAGATAAAAATATCTCTATTTCTATTTTTTTACCTTCTTTTGTTCCCTTTTATATTTACCTTTTATCTTTTCCACAATCGTCATATTTCTTATACTTCGTGACACATTTGTTGTCTTCTCTTCTCGTAGATTGTGATTATAGTGATGACTATATATGGTCATTGAGTATCAATTTTTTATTTTACTTTCTATGAAAAAGTAAGATATCATCCTAACAGGTTACGTACTTTATTTATCAGATTTTGGTGATAACAATAAGTCCGATTCGGACTTTACGATTCAAAGTAATTAGTGAATCTACTTCAATCATTATCTCTCTATCTAGTTTTTTCACAAAGAATAGTATTTTCTTATCCTTTTTTTTCTATGATTCCATTGAGGTGAAATTTAATTCCTTCTTAGACCATAGTAAGCACATAAAATGATGTAAAAACATAAACTTAAATAAAATATAAATGTTTCAACAAATATAAAACGACAACAAAAAACAACAAACATAACACGAAAACAAAACAAAACAAGCCAACAAACATAACATGACCATAAAACAAAACAAAAAACTAAAGTTTCTTAAGATCTAAAGCCTAAGCTCTAAGTCAAGATCCTCTTGATCATAAATATTGGTGTTCTCGACCAATTGATTAGGACGGTTGAAGAAAAAGTTGTTATCTTGAATAAGCAAAGGAGCGATAAGTGCACGTGCAACAACACGAGGCACCTGAAGCACCATGACTTGCTGCAGTTGGTACAAAACTGTGCGTGGGCATCGCGGTAGTCTGCGAGGCCCGTAAAAAACTTTATTCTTCGGATGGGGACAGTAAAAGCGTCCTTGGCCGCGTAACACTGTTGGGGTCGACTTTCGTGTCCCCAACTGACAGTGGAGGGCGGGGAGTTTAGTGGATGGGCAGAAAAACTTCTCATGAAGAGCACCTATTATCCAAGTGCCCTGAGATTTGTGCTTATGTTTCTGTCCAGCGAGCCCTTGGCTCGAAGTGAACACATCGCAGCACGTTGTGCACCTATAACACCAAAGTCCTTCAGGTTTTGGTATGATGCCTTGGTGATCCATTCCACTTGTTTGTTGTTGTTGTTGCATTTTCCTAAAAGAATTTTTTTATAAATTGAGAAATGATTTACTGAGGAGTTGAAGAAAAACCCATTGAAATTTATAGGGGCATAATTTATGATATATTGATTACAATGGTTGCATAAGAAGGCAAGCAGTTAATTGTATTAATTACAGATAGCGGGTAATTCTGGATATTTCATATAAAATAACTCAGTTTTGCCTTGTTTTAGATTTTTTAAATCACAAATGTAATAGTTTTCCCGCTTCCTCTTCTTTCTCTCTCTTTTGTTTACTTCTTCGCATTGATTTTATTGTTTTTTATATTTTTTGAAAGAAAGATGAGTTTGTTAGAATATGTACATCAAGGTAATAAATATATTATCATCTATACTTTTCCTATTTTAATAATGGAAAAAATCATTTAATTTTATTAACTTTTATATTTATTTCTGAAAATTAGCACGAATTGAAACCGAATTTTAGAACTATCAATGCTAGATAATTACATGAGAAAATGCACGCAGAAAAAATCTTAAAAGTTTAAATTGAATTTTGTGTCACATTTTACTTGTGAGTAGTTATTCTCATAAGTTAAATAAAAAAATTGTTATTCGTCTAAAAAATATCATTTATTTCTATTAAGGAATTAGTGGTTTTTAAAATTCTTTGAATTTGATTTTAACTAGGGAAAAAACTAAATGAAATCTATTTAAACATATAAACCAAAAAATCAATCAAATCAAACTCTTTTTATTTGAATTTCTTACAATTTTTTTATAGTCACATGAAATACAAATTCATTAATTCATTCAAACAAGAACTACAAGTAAAATTAATTATAATATAGAAAAAAAAATTCATTGTTCCACCAAACACTAAAAATCACATTTTCGGAAAATATTTTGCAAAGAAATATTTCTATGATACCAAATACCCGAATAATTTTAGTTTTCGTTTGTAAGGGGACGTTTAAATTTAAGAGGGAACATTTTTTTTTATCCTGTATGACATTTGACATGACAATTTCGTATTCTACGTAGCGTCTATGTGTATTATACCACGTAGGACGCATGTGACTACTTTTTCAATCTTGTATTAGCTAAGTGTCTGCTTGTGCACCCAAAGTTGGAGAACATGATGTCAGTTGAAGCAAGTTAAAAAATATATTTATATTATGCCTAATTAATAGCAAGTCCAGTACTCGTTACACCTCTTTAGAGTTCCTCTAGTTTTTGATGGGTTTTCCGTGAGATCAATGATCTTCTCTCCTTTTAAAGAGAGCTTTGTTTCAATTCTCCTTTACCTTTTGAGTTATCCTTTGTCTTATCGTCTTGTACATTGTGATTATACTATTGGCTATATATGATTATTGAATATCAATTGTATACTTCTTTTCTATGGACAAGTAAGAGATCTTCCTAATTTATTACCAATTTTATTTAATAATTTTTAATGATAACACTGAGTCTTATCCAACCTTTCCGATTCACAGTAATTAGTGAATGTACTTTTATCATTATCTCTATGTCTAATTTTTGCAAGATTAATATTTTTTTTAACCTTTTTTTTCGATGCTTCCATTGAAGTTGGATTTATTTCCTTATCAGACCATTGTAAAATGTGAGCTGAATCTATATATCTTATCTCCAAGTGTATTCTTGCCTCCAAATATTCAACGTCAATTTTCAGAAGTCATTTACTAGGGTATTTAAAGGACCTAGATGTGTGGTGAATCAAATTACCTAATCCAAACTCTCTAGGATAATTTTCTTGGCTCATCTGAACTCTCGATTCCTGAGGATCGCAATTGAGCTCTAAATTATCTCTTGCTTCTAGGCTTGCTTGGTTGTCTCATGAGTCGATGATATTAAGTGAATTCAGCCTTGCTCCAATCATCATTCCTTTAGTTCAAATTAAACCAACATCACTTAATTTTCATTGTGTTCATTCGACATACTTCCTACACAGATAAAACTCATAATAATATCAAAACATATGGTATAACGATGTGACAATACAATTATAATCAAGATATAAGAGGTGATAATGTACAAGAAATATCCACTTTTAGCTAAATATCAAGCACGCATAAAAGTGAGTGTGAAAATGGTAAGATTGTTGCAAACTTAATTTGTTGCTCTATATTGATGTGTTTGTCAATTTTTCACCATTCACCATAACTTGTATGATTATAATTACCTTTCATGACTAATTTGATTGTCTGGAAAGGGAAATACCTAATTGAGGGCATGGAGTTTTAATTGGGATGAGGTTGGTAATTGATGAGTTTAGTATGTAATCAATAATTAGAAGAAAGAAAATATGTGTTTTTCATATATGAGCAATTATCAAAAGATTTATTTAATTAATAGCAAGTTGTGTACTTGTTAAGTCTCCTTTGACTTCCTCTTGTTCTTGATAGAAATCAAAAGATCTCATTGTTTAATTATTGATCTTTTTTTAGATAAAAATATCTCTATTTCTATTTTTTTTACCTTCTTTTGTTCCCTTTTATATTTACCTTTTATCTTGTCCACAATCGTCATATTATTTATGCTTTGTGACGCATTTGTTGTCTTCTCTTCTCGTAGATTGTGATTATAGTGATAAATATATATGGTCATTGGATATCAATTTTTTATTTTACTTTCTATGGACAAGTAAGATATCATCCTAACAAGTTACTTACTTTATTTATAAGTTTTTGGTGATAAAAATGAGTCTGATTTGACCTTTATGATTCAAAATAATTAGTGAATCGACTTCAACATTATCTCTCTATCTATTTTTTTCTATGATTCTATTGAGATGAAATTTTCTTAGACCATAGAAAGCACATAAAATGAAGTCAAAACACAAACATAAATAAAAGATAAATGTTTCAACAAACATAAAGCGACAACAAAAGCAAACAACAAACATAACACGAAAACAAAACAAAACAATCCAACAAACATACCATGACCATAAAACAGAACAACAAACTAAAGTTTCTTAATATCTAAAGCCTAAGCTCTAAGTCAAGCTCCTCATGTTAAACAATATTGGTGTTCTCGACCAATTGGTTAGGACGGATGGCAAACAAGTTCTGATCTTGAATAAGCAGAGGAGCGATAGGTGCACATGCAACAACACGAAGCACCTGAAGCACCATGGCTTGATGCGGTTGGTACAAAACTGTGCGTGGGTGTCTAGGCAGTCTGCGAGGCCCGTAAAACATTTGATTCCTCAGACGGGGACAGTAAAAGCATCCTTGGCGGCGTAACACTATTGGGGTCGACTTTCATGTCCCCAACTGACGGTAGAGGGCGGGGAGTTCAGTGGATGGGCAAAAGAACTTCTCATGAGAAGTACCTCTTATCCAAGTGCCCTGAGATTTGTGCTTATGTTGGTGTCCATCGAGCCCTTGGCTCGAAGACATCGCGGCACGTTGCGCACCTATAACACCAAAGTCCTTCGGGTTTTGGCATGATTCCTTGATGATCCATTCCGCTTGTTGGTGGTTGTTGTTGCAGTTTTCCTAAAAGATTTTTTTTTTGAAGAAATTGAGAAATGATTTACTGAGGAGTTGAAGAAAAGTCCATTGAAATTTATAGGACCAAATTTTATGATATATTGATTTCAATGGTTGCATGAAATGGCAAGCAGTTAATTGTATTAATTACAGATAGTGGGTAATTCTAGATATTTCATATAAAATAACTAAGGTTTTCCTTGCTTTAGATTTTTTAAATCACAAATGTAATAGTTTTCCTGCTTCGTCTTCTTTTTCTCTCTTTTGCTTACTTCTTCGCATTGATTATTGTTTTTTGTTTTTTTTAAAGAAATATGAGTTTGTTAGAATATGTACATAAAGAGAATAAATATATTATCATCCATACTTTTCCTTTTCTAATAATGGAAAAAATCATTTAATTTTATTAACTTTTATATTTATTTTTGAAAATTAGCACAAATTAAAACAAAATTCTAAGACTATCAATGATAGATAATTATATGAGGAAATGCAAGAAGAAAAAATAAAAAAAGTTTAAATTGGATTTTGTGTCGCATTTTTTACTTGTAAGTAGTTATTCTTCTAAGTTGAATAAAAAAATTGTTATTCGTCTAAAACATATCATTTATTTCTATTAAGGGATTTGTGGGTTTCAATATTCTTTCAATATGATTTTCACTAGGGAAAAAACTAAATGAAATCCGTTTAAACATATAGATAAAAAAATCAATCAAATCAAACTCCTTTTATTTGAATTTCTTACATTTTTTTATAGTCACGTGAAATATGAATTCATTAAATCAATCAAACAAGAACTATAAGTAAAATTAATTATAATAAAGAAAAACAAATTCCATTTTCCACCAAACACTAAAAATCATATTTCAGGAAAATATATTACAAAGAAATATTTCTATGATACCAAAGACACGAAGAGTTTTAGTTTCCGTTTGTAAGGGAACGTTTAATTTTTTTTATCTTACATGACAATTTTGTATCCTATGTAGCGTCCTATGTGTATTATGCCACGTAGGACGCATGCGTCTACTTGTTCAATTTTATATTAACTTAAGTGTCTGCTTGTTCACACCCAAAGTGGGAGGACATAGATTTCAGTTGAAGCAAGTTAAAAAATATATTAATGTATTATGCCTAATTAATAACACGTCCAGTACTCGTTACACCTCTTTAGAGTTCCTCTAGTTCTTGATAGGTTTTCCATGAGATGAATGATCTTCTCTCCTTTGAAAGAGATCTTTGTTTCAATTTTCTTTTACTTTTTGAGTTATCCTTTGTCTTCTCGTCTTGTACATTGTGATTATACTATTGGCTATATATGATTATTGAGTATCAATTTTATACTTCTTTTCTATGGACAAGCGAGAGATCTTCCTAATCTATTACTTACTTTATTTAATAATTTTTAGTGATAACTGTCACGCCCTAAGTTACCCCAGAGACGCGGACACGGGACCTAGGACCACAAGTGATCCCAACAAACCCTGCTGGCATGATCATGATCATACTAAAGATAAACTGAATAATGAAAACTATGCGGAAGCTATAATCATAAATAAAATTGAAATGATGAGGAATACCCATATACTATAACTGAGAAATATGAAAATTGGTGAGTTTAATACAAGGAAGATATTAACTCAATACTAATATGAATCTATCTATGTCTGAAAATAGCCTCTAACTAACTAGAAATGTTGGGACAGGCCCCAGCTAAGTCTAGCAAAACTGAAACTAAAGGACTAAAAATACTGAAAAGAAACTCATGACTATTGTCCTCGGAGAATGAGAACTCACCACTGATTCTACTGAACTGGAGATCAGGAACCGATCTAAGCGTGATCTGGATGCTGAGAACCTAAACATACATCACAAGAAGATGTAGCACAGAGTATGCGTCAGTACTTGAAAGGTACTGAGCATGCATGATAGAATACATCTGAAATAACATATAATTGAACAAAGAAAATAAGCAATGACATAATCTGAACATGATATAGATACTGAATGCTGAGATAACTGAATGTAGTGACCAATTTATAACATGCTGAAACTGAATAGTAGATATACTGATATATAGTCAATGCAATAGGATCTGACTGAACTGTGGGAGTTACTAATAATCGATAATAAAACCACATGAGCTAAATGTTAAGTCCGATGTATACGCCCCATCGAGAGGATCCAATATACCCTGCCAAAGGTATAGAGGCATGCTAGCATGATCACTGAAATGATGCTCACAGAGGGGACTTACAACCTACGTGGGTAGTAGTTCTGGGACTATTTGGGTACGCTAAACCCTAGTCCAACTAGGTATTATGCTACTCCCAATGGATTAAGTAATTAACACATTATGACTGAATTTCGGTAAGTTACTGGATAGCTCAGACTGGACATGCAAACTGGGTATGTAACAATTAAACTGTTATTGATGCATTAATAACTGAGGCATGTATAACTGAATAATTGAAATATCTGACCTAGCGTGTGTAATTCAAGAACTAAAGAAATACATAACTAGGGTTCTGGAATTCATGCAATAAACTGAATATTAACATACTAATCTGATTTGGATCATTCTAACAGCTAAGAACCCAATAATTCTAACATTCAAGAAACCCTAGGTCTAGTCATA